>CAUYTI010033179.1:0-20433 GCA_963575145.1 Galago senegalensis | reverse complement strand
AACCAAAAAATGGCCAGGCATTGTGACAAGCGCCTGTGGTCTCAGCTACTTGGGAGGCGGAGGCAAGAGACTCGCTTGAGCCCAGGAGTTGGAGGTTGCTGTGAGCTGTAATGCCACAGCACTCTACCCAGGGGGACAGCTTGAGGCTCTGTCTCAAAAAAAAAAAAAAAGAAAAAAAAAGAAAGAAAGCAAAGCTAACTGATGTCCTCCCAATCCTATGGCTAATGTTTCTTTCTGAATTATCAGAGGCTGAATAGTCACTCTTTGGTGCCCTGAAGTCCAATCCTGACAATATGTGAAGAATCACTTCTTCTAAGACTCCAGTTTCTGGCAGATGCACATTGCTCCTGGCAATGGTGCTTCTCCTTTTTTTTTTTTTTGTAGCGCATATTATTTTATTTTATTTATTTATTTTAGACAGAGCTTCACTTTTTCACTCTCAATAGAGTGCTGTGAGATCATAGCTCATACCAACCTCAATCCCCTGGGCACAAACAATCCTTTTGCCTCAGCCTCCTAAGTAGCTGGGACCACAGGTGCTTACCACAATGTCTGACTATTTTTTTCTATTTTTAGTAGAGACAGGGTCTCACTCTTGCTCAGGCTGGCCTTGAATTCCTGAGCTCAAAATATCCACCCGCCTTGGACTCCCAGAGTGCTAGAATTACAGACATGAGCCACCGTGTGGGCCCCTTTTCATATTATTTCATACTATTCCATCTTATTTTATATTCCTAAGTAAGGATCTGAAAGAGGGAGATTTATGATTGAGCTTATGCTATTATTATACTTGAGGTCCTGAAAATGCTCTCTGGAATAAAACACTTCAGGTTTTAAATTAGACAGTGAAGCCAGGTGTGATGGTATCCAACTGTCCTCCCAACTATTCAGGAAGCCAATTGAGGATCAATTGATGGCAGGAGGATCAATTGAGCCCAGGAGTTCAAGGCTGCAAAGAGCTAGGATCATGGCATTGCACTTCAGGCTGGGTGACAGAATGAGACCTTGTCTCAAAAAAGTGATTAATTAATTAATAAGAGAATGAGCTGTCTTCCTAGAGGGGAAATAGTTTCTTATACAGTTGTCAATTTTGGAATTATTAATTGTAGATATTAGTATGATGAACAAATAGTTTATCATTCAAACCATGATTCTTTTTATAGTGAAAGAGGGAAATAGAAATTAAGAGTGTCCTAAAAATATCAGAATGGATGGTTTTCCCAGCTATTAGCTAACAATGATTTTTTAAGAATTAAGATAATGATGTTTAAAATATTCTGCAAGAAAGCTGATTTTACTAATAATATTGAATCTATAAATTTGTAACTGAAGAAACAATATAAAGGTGAGAATTTTAGAAGTGTATGTAAAAGACATATAATGTAGGAAAGAATTTCCAAAAGTATGTTCCAGGGAACTTGGTAAAAAGACATTCATACTTATGACACAACATTCTATACTCAAATGAATTTGAGAAATGTTGGTTTAACTACAGTTTAAAAACAAAGTCTTGGGGGCTTCTCAGAACCCTGTTATGCATTGAAAAATATTTGCATTAAGAAATTTCTAGAAGGCAATGTAAATAGCATGTCTCAAACCTAGATATCAAGAGAACCAGAACCAAAAACAAGCAAAAATAATTTCCAAGAAAGTTGAGAACCAACTTTAATCACAGCTCAACTAACGCATATATATATGGCATATATATGGCATATTTAATGACATTTTTTAGTAGAATAGTTGCTTAAAAGGTCTTCTTCCTTTACATTTTTTCCCAGATATAAATGAGTTATTCAAAATAATTTTGATATCTTGGAAAAATTTCAGACACTATTTCTCCAATGGCACTTACATGCTAGCCATGTCATATTTAAAGTTGTAGTTTATTTTTTCTGTGTGTAACTTCCAACATCAGCCAAGCAACATTTAACCTAAAGTATATCTGACTCCATGAAATAACTGAGGTCCCTTGAGGAAAAGATAAAGGTTGAAAATTGATCCTTTTTGTTGATACCCAGCATCACACACTCCAGTCTTAAAGAGCATTAATAAATGATTTAGAACTGCAATAGGTACCATTTTGGATGAAATTGACTTCTAGTATCTTGTGGTTGTCACAGTTTTTTGATCCCCCCAATCCAAATCAAGCCCCTTATCTCAGTTTTGCTTTATTTCTTCCCTGAGATGATATTTTTTATAACATTATTTTATTCATCTTGATTTGTAACTTTCTGTATTTGTTGTTTAATATTGGTTTCTTCCACAAACATTTAAACTTCATGAAGGCAAAGAACAGATGAGTTTCATTTACTGCAGAATTCTCATGGTCTGACACATGGTTAGAAACAAAATTGTCAATAAATGTCTGTTGATTAAAATTAATTAAACAATTTACTGAATAACATGGAGAATTAGTTGTAAATGTCATCCTAACCCAGCGTAGGGTAGTTGATTCTGTTGTCACCCATGGACTACCCTCCTGCCTCAAGCTAAACCAGAAACTCCAGGTTAAAACCACATAAAGGCATGAGCACACAGAGACACAGCCACACACACACATCAGATACCCGATAGCACCTAGCCTAATTTTCAACAAATAGAGGTAAATCTCTAGGCTTCCAAAAGGAAATGAGTGATAAGGAGAAGCTGTCAGTGTGACAGCCTACAAGGATTTGGTCCTAGATTTAGAACTTATGACTTAGGGGCTGATATTCTACCATCCTCCTGGGCTGGAGATTTGATTGACACCTACATGAAGCAGGAGAACTAACAGTCCTTAGTAGAATGATAAAATTCCCACTCATTTGTCTTGAACAGAAGAACTGTATTCATTATCACTAGAAAAAGCAAGAATGTTTGCCATCTCACTAGGACTGTTTGGAGGGTACAATGTCCACATCACCAAATCACAATCCAGGCCCCCATCTTGTATAGATATGGGTCTAAAATTATAACACTGGCATGGTACAGACACTGCCAAGCTGAGAACCTAACTTGCAAACAATTGCAGGATTACTGACACTGAAGGGCCCCCAACAAATGCAAATGTAGAGCTGCTCTGTCACTTTCACAACACTGCAGTCAGGTGGGGAGGGTGTCCCTTGGAGTACTTGGTAACCCCTTGTAAGAACTGGAGGAATTTTGTTGAGAATAGACTATAAGAGGGTCAGAAGATGTAGTAGTGACTAGGAGAGATTCAAACAGTGATGGCTTCAACAAGATGGCAATGGTGGAGGAGGTGAGAAAATGATGGCATCAGTACAAATTATAAAGTTGAATTAGACAGGATTTGCTGATAAACAGAATGTGGAACATAAACATTATCTGGGTGTCAGCAATGACCAGAGCACAAGTTACTAGAGGAAATAATAGTCCTGACACTGACTAGACCCACTAACAAAACTCTAACCACATAAATCAAAAATTGAGAAAACTGCTAGGAACGATTAATAAACCTATAATAATAGGGAATAATATTAATATATCTCATTTAGGGATTAATAGAACTAGCAGGTTCTAATTATTAGGGATAATAAACTGTTAAATTACAATAAATAAGCCTGGCTTATTAGGAATAAGTTAAATTCTACAAACAACAATTAATCAAAGTCCTTTTTTTTTTCATCATTAGTAGAACATGAAAAAGATTGACACAACTTAAGGGAAGTCTCAGCAGACAATAGTTTCTTACCACTGTACAATTAGTTTTAAAATCTGTCACAGTAAATAGTAAAAATGATAGCATACTCATGTATTTGCTTTATTTTTTCTGATCCCTGGAATAACAAATGCTAACTTAATTGTTGAACCATGATGCTTCACTGTGGATTTTAAGAAATGTATTTAGTAATAATTTTCATTGCTATTCCTTAAAGTCACCTCAAATAAAAAGACTGGTACTGGTGCCAATTCCATAATTAGGAAAAAAAACGTCCAAAGCAATTTAGTATTTCTTAGTGTCTAAGTGAAGAAAACTCAGAATATATTCTAAAGTTCCAAATGTATGAGAATTGGTCCTCTTATTTACCAATGTTTAAACTTTGTTTTCCCTAGTTATAAAATTCCAAATATACACTTCTCTACAACAGCCTTCCTGCCTCAGAAACTTCCTTGTAATTTCTAACACAATATAGCCAAACCATTTGCTGACCTGAGAAATTCAAGAGAGAGTGGGTTGTTTATATCTAGGACTTGAGAGAGGAGAGGACTTTTTGACATTTACTTTGAAAAAAATGTGAGGTTGCTTTTTTAGATTTTGTTTTGATGGTAAGGACTTCATTCTTCAAAGTCCCACAAAATGACATACAGGACACGAGAGTCTGCGGTGTAGAGATGCTAGGATCCTAGCGTGAGTACAGTCGACCCTACACCTACTAAGCCTCTGACCTCTGACATCCCACAGGCATCACAGCCAACCTTTGTTATTCTCGTTACCACTTTTGCCTCTTTTTTTGAAACTTCTAGATAAGGTGTTTATATCTCCACTAAATCTAAAGAATTTTCCCCTCTTTCCACTTTATTCAATTTTTGTCTGAAGCAGTCCACAAGAGACTAGTTAAGAATAACCTTTTTAACAGTAAACAGGCATACTTCCTGGAATGGAAAAAAATAAATTCTCATGGGTGAAAACCCCTTATTCAGAAATGAAAGATAAAAACAGGAGGATATGAAAACTCACCTTTTAAGAGACTGAAAATCCAATCTTGAATAAAAACTGAACTTGAAGTTTGAAAACATTTCTAATCATAATTATTAGGTCCAGTGAATATTGACAAAACAACCTAGCAAACAGAATAGTTTTTAATAATAATGTAATTATGTTGAGAAATGTTGAAATTAGTAGAGTTAAGACACTTGTTGGAAAAGGATACACTGAGAGAAACTAAATGACTGAGATTGTACTATTTCAGAAATCCATTACATGAAGTTACAATTCCAGTTGAAATTTTCACTATCAGAGAAATGACAATATATTTGATACTAAAAGCTTTAAAAGTAACACTCTTTTTGCTGCTGAATTGTCTCATTTATGAAACTCTTAAAATGTTATTTTCAACATGGCTGGGTTCAAACACAATATTCTTCATGATTTGAATCTACAAAGTTATTTGAATCTACAAAGCTATCTGAATTATGATGAAAAGGACAGGCCAAAATGACATAAAATTTTAAAATAATCGAGAATAGTTAAAAATGCAAAGAACTTCAGTGCCTTTTTTAAACCCTTAATGTCTAATTTGGGTAATTTCCTTGTTTACTGTTATGAGGTAAGTTCCAGTAAGAAAAAATAGTACCTTTAAAAGTGCTTAGTGAAAAATAATATAATAACAGGCTTATTCTGGAAGTATAGACAAGTCTCGTATTAATGGAGTAACAGGGAATGATGAGGCCAGTGACCTGGGCTCTATCAAGAAAGAAGCAAAGTTACTCTCTCCAGACCTGAAGTGAATAGTGTCGTCAGAGATAGAAAAGCTGTAGCCATGAGAAAGAGGCTATGCTATGGGCCGGATGTCTAAGAATACTGGATATTAAATAGATGTTTCTGGATCAGCATCTCCATCACCTGAGACATTATTAGAAATGTATCAGAAACTCTGGGATTGAGACACAGAAATACAGGTTTTTACAAACCTCCAGGTAATACGGATGCACATTCAAATTGGAAAATCACTATCTAAGAAAAACAACACTGTTACAGCCAGAACTACGGTGAAGCAGAGAGGGAGGAGAATAATAAACACCTTAGAATCTTTTTTCACCATGATAGGCGCATCCTATCATCCATTAGCGCCTCTCCTTGGCCAAACTATTAATAATATAAAGCCATAGGCAGGGGTCCAGGTGATGTGATTTAGATGCCCACTTCCCAGAATACAGAGCTAGGCAGAGAAGGCAGAGAGCAGAAGGGGTGGATGATTCAATTACAGGATAATCACTAGACCCATCATTCAAAAGAAGGTTGCCTTTCAAATTATATTATTCTACTGAGTAAAGATGAACGTATTCTTTAACATCCTACACTTGTGAGATTCAGAATGGGTGAACAAGAGTATCTAGAATATACTTAATATTCCTTTAATACATAAGAGCTGTTGAGAGCATTATCTATACATGAATCCTTACTATTGGGACATTTGAGTGAACAACTGTGAAAAGTGCCTGAAGCATCCCCATTTTAGAAATGACAAAACTAAAACTCAGAGGTTAGAAACCTTGTTTAAAGTCCTTTAGCTACTGAGTGGCAGAGTTGAGATTTAAATCTAAATTTATATATAATTCTTTTTTCAAAATGTTAGGGGGGTACAAATGTTTTTGTTACATGGCTTGAGTCAGGGCTATAAATGTGCCTATCAACACATTAGGTGAGTTTTTGCCCCACTTCTCCCTCCCCCCTTCTTGCTTGATTTCCAATGGCTTTTACTTCCCTCCGTTCACTTAAGTGCCCACGAGTTAGTTCTAATTTATTAGAGTGTACAAGAGGTGTTTGTTTTTCCATTCTTGAGACATTTCACTTAGAATAATTGCCTCCAATTTTTCCAAATTGCTGCCACAGGCATCCCTTTTTATGGCTGAGTAGTACTCCATAGAATACATATGTCATAGTTTGATCATCCATTCATGAATTGATGGGCACTTAGGTTGATTCAACGTCTTTGCAGTTGTGAATTATGCTGCAGTAAAATTCTACTATAAGTATCTTTTTTGATAAGATGACTTCTTTTCCTTTGGGTAGGAGCCCTGTAGTAGGATTGCTGGATCCAATGGTGGGTCTACTATTAGTTCTTTAAGAATCACCATCCTGTTTTCCTTAGAGGTTGTGCTAATGTGTCAAAGCATTCCTTTCTGTCTGCATCCATGACAGTCTCTACTGTTTCTGGATTTTTTAATGAAAGCTATTCTGACAGGGGTAAGGTGATATCTCCTTATGGTTTTAATTGGCATTTCCCTGATGATTAGTGATGCTGAGCATTTTTTCATATGTTTGTTGACTATTTTTCTATCTTCTTTTGAAAGAATGCTATTCATGTCTTTTGTCCACTTTTTAGTGAAGTTTGTTTTTTGTTTTTTTGAGAAAGAGTCTCATTGTGTTGCCCTTGGTAGAGTGCTGTGGCATCACAGCTCACAGCAACCTCAAACTCTTAGGCTTAAGAAATTCTCTTGTTTCAGCCTCCTGAGTAGGTGGGACTACAGGCACTCGCTACACAGCGCCCTATTCACTAAGGTACAGGCGCCAAGCCAGAAGTCATTTTTCTTGCTGATTTCTTTGAATTATTTGTAAATTCTGGATATTAGGCATTTATCATATGAGTACTTTGCTAATATTTTTCTCCCCATCAGTAGGGTATGTATTTGCCCAGTTAATTATTTCCTTAGATGTGAAGAAACTTTATTAATTTATCAAGTCTCATTTATTTAATTTTGCTATAATTTCCATTGTAGTCTTAGTCATGAATTCATTGCCTTGACTGATAGCTAGAAGAGTTTTTCCAACATTTTCTTCTAGAATTCTTATGGTTTCAGGTCATACATTTAAGATGTTTAACCATCTTGAATTAATTTTTTGAGTCATGAGAAATAGGTGTCCTGTTTCGTTTCCAGAATTGAATAGGACTTCTTTTGTGTGTTATTGTCTTCTTTATCAAAGATCAAGCTATGGAAGGTTTTATATCTAGATTCTGTTCCACTGGCCTATGTCTCTACTTTTGTACCAATATCATCTGTTTTAGTTGCTATATAACCTTGTTGTATAGTGGGAGCTCTGGGAATGAGATGCCTGCAGCTATGTTCTTTTTGCTTAAGATTTCTTTAGCTATTTGAGCTCATGTCTGCTTGTAAACAAAGCATACGATTACTTTTTTATAGATTTTTGAAATATGACATTGGTATTTTGATGGAGATTGCACTCAATCTGTAAATGACTTTGGGTAGTATAGACATTTAACAGTGTTGATGCTTCCAATCCATATTTTTCTATTTGTTTGTGTCATCTGTGATATCTTTCTTCAGTGTATTACAGTTATCTTTGTAGGATATTTCACCTCCTTGGTTAAGCATATTCCTAGGTATTGTATTATCTTAGTAGCTGTTGTGAATGGTATTGAGTCTTTGATTTGACTCTCAGCTTGACTATTAACAGTGTATAGAAATGCTCCTGATATTTGCATTGATTTTATAACCTGAGACTTACCCAAATCTAGTTATTAATGCCAGGAGTCTCTTCATAGAGTCTTTGAGGTTTTCTAGATAGAAGATCATATCATCAGCAAAAAGCAATAGTTTCATCTGCTTTTTCCCAACTTAGATACCCTTTACTTCTTACCCGATTCCTCTGGCTGGGACCTTAAGCACTAGGTTGAATAAAAGTATTGACAGTAAGAACTCTGTCTTGTTGCTTAAGGGAAATGCTTTCAACACTTCCCCATTCAGTATGATGTTGTCTGTGGGTTTTTTATATATGACTTGTAAAATTTTGAGATATTCTCTTTCTGTGCTTAGTTTATTGAGGGTTTTTATTATGAAAGGTACTGGATTTTGTTGAATGCTTTGTCTACATCAGTTGAGGTATCATGTGGTCTTTTTGCTTATGTTTATGTGGTGAATGACATTTATTGCTTTATATATGTTGAAACATCTTTGCATACCAGGAATGAAGGTCACTGGGTCATGGTGGATATTTTTCATTATGCTATGAATATGGTTTGCTAATATTTTACTGAGGATGTGTGCATCTATATTCATAGGGTTTGGGGTCTGTAGCGTTCAATTTTGTTGTTGCTTTTGCTGTTGTTGTTATGTCCTTTCCTGGCTTTGGTTTCATAGAATGGGTTGGAGAAGAGTTCCTCCTTTTCAATGTCATGGAATAATTTATGCAGTATGGGTACCAGCTCTATCTTGTAGATTTGGTAAAATTTGGCTGTGAATCCATCAGGTCCAGGGCTTTTTTTCTGCTGGAAGACCATTTACTACTGTTTCAATCTTGCTGCTCATTATCAGTCTGTTCAGGAGTACCATTTCTTCCTCAATGTGTCTTCAAGGTTGTTTGTTTCTAGAAATGTGTTGATTTCTTCTGTGTTTTGTGTTCTAGTAAATTTGCATAGAGATTTTTGTAGCATTCACAGATGATGTTTTCCAATTCTCTGATAACAGTTGTAATATCTACTTTTAAATTTCTGACTGAGTTCATTTGGGTCCTTTCTCTCCTTTTCTTAGTTAATCAAGCAAGGGGTCTAACAATTTTGTTTATCTTTTCAAAGAATGAACATTTTGTTTCATTTATCCTTTGTATTTGTGCCTTGTTTTGTTTTCTATTTCATATAGTTCTTCTTTCTGACCTTTGCTATCTGTTTTTTCTGCTGGTTTTGGATTTGGTTTGCTTTTTCTTTTCTAGTTCCTTCAGATGTATGTATCATTAGATTGTTAATTTGTAATCTTTATGATTTTTTTTGATATGCTCATTTAAGGCTATGAATTTTCTCCTTAGAAATAATTTTCCTTCAGACAGCTTCAGAACCCCGGCACAACTCAATCCAACTAAGACATCCCCCAGACACATCATAATTAACTTCACTAAAGTGAATATGAAAGAGAAAATCTTGAAAGCAGCAAGACGTAAGAAAACCATAACCTACAAAGGGAAGAATATTAGAATAACTGAAGATCTCTTGCCAAAACCTTTCATGCAAGAAGAGGGTGGTCATCGACATTTAATTTCTTAAAATAAAATAACTTTCAGCCCAGGATCCAGTATCCAGCTAAACTGAGTTTCATTTATGATGGAGAAATTAAATATTTTAATGACATCCATGCATTGAAGAAAATTGCCATAACTAAACCAGCTCTCCAGGGTATTCTCAGACCTATTCTCCATAATAACCAGTCCAATCCTCCATCACAAAAGTAAACTAACTCAGAAACTATTGATAAAACTCCAACTTCTACACTGGCAAAAGGATTAAAAATGTCCACTGGACCTTTGAACAATTCGATACCTAACATTTTATCACACTTATCAATAATTTCAATCAATGTGAATGGCTTAAATTGTCCCCTAAAGAGGCACAGATTGGCTGATTGGATACAGAAACTTAGACCAGACATCTGTTGCATACAAGAATCTCATCTTACCTTAAAAGACAAAGATAGACTCAGGGTGAAGGGATGGTCATCTATATTCCAGGCTAATGGAAAGCAGAAAAAAGCAGGTGTTGCAATTTCATTCACAGATACAATAGGTTTTAAACCAACAAAAGTAACCAAAGATAAAGATGGCCACTTTATATTTGTTAAGGGCAATACTCAGTATGATGAGATCTCAATTATCAATATCTATGCACCCAACCAGAATGCAACTCAATTTATAAAAGAGACTCTAACTGGCATGAGCAACTTGATCTCCCCCAGCTCCATCATAGTTGGAGATTTTAACACTCCATTGGCAGTGTTGGATAAATCCTCCAGTAAAAGCTTAGCAAAGAAATCTTAGATTTAAATTTAACTATTCAACTTCTGGACTTATCAGACATCTACAGAACATTTCATCCTAACAAAATAGAATACACATTTTTCTCATCAGTACATAGGACATACTCCAAAATTGATCACATCCTAGGCCACAAATCTAACCTCAGCAAATTTAAAGGAATAGAAATTATTCCATGCATCTTCTCGGACCATCATGGAATAAAAGTTAAACTCAGCAACAACAGGAATCTGCAGACTCATACAAAAACATGGAAGCTAAATAAGCTTATGCTGAATGATAGATGGGTCAGAGATGAGATCAAGAAGGAAATTACCAAATTTTTAGAACAAAATGAAAATGAAGATATGAGTTATCAGAACCTCTGTGATACTACAAAGGCAATCCTAAGAGGGAAATTTATAGCACTGCAAGTCTTCCTCAAGAGAATGGAAAGAGAGGAAGTTAACAACTTAATGGGACATCTCAAGCAGCTGGAAAAGGAAGAACATTTCAATCCCAAATCCAGCAGAAGAAAAGAAATAACCGAAATTAGAGCAGAATTGAATGAGATTGAAAACAAAAGGATTATAGAACAGATCAACAAATTAAAAAGTTGGGTTTTTGAAAAAATCAACAAAATCAATAAACCTTTGGCCAACCTAACCAAGAAAAAAAGAATAAAGTCTCTAATCTCATCAATCAGAAATGGTAAAGATGAAATAATACCAGATCCTTTAGACATTCAAAAAATTCTTAATGAATATTACAAGAAACTTTATTCCTAGAAATAGGACAATCTGAAGGAAATTGACCAATACTTGGAAGCACATCATCTTCCAAGACTTAGCCAGAATGCAGTGGAAATGTTGAACAGACCTATATCAAGCTCTGAAATAGCATCAACTATACAAAATCTCCCTAAAAAGAAAAGCCCAGGAAAAGGTGGCTTCATGTCAGAATTCTACCAAACTTTTAAAGAGGAGCTAGTACTTATATTACTCAACCTTTTCCAAAACAAAGAAAAAAGATGGAATACTACCCAACACATTCTATGACGCTAACATCACCCTGATCCCTGAACCAGGAAAAGACCCAACAAGAAAAGAAAATTACAAACCAATATAGTTAATGAATATTGATGCAAAAATATTCAACAAAATCCTAACAAACAGAATCCAGCAACACATCAAACGAATTATACACCATGACCAAGTAGGTTTTATCCCAGGATCTCAAGGATGGTTCAACATACATAAATCTATAAATATAATTCATCACATAAACAAATTAAAAAACAAAGACCATATGATTCTTTCAATTGATGCAGAAAAAGCATTTGATAATATCCAGCATCCCTTCATGATCAGAACACTTAAGAAAATTGGTGTAGAAGGGACATTTCTTAAACTGATTGAGGCCATCTACAGCAAACCCACAGCCAATATTGTATTGAATGGAGTTAAGTTGAAATCATTTCCACTCAGATCAGGAACCAGGCAAGGTTGCCCATTGTCTCCATTGATCTTTAACATTGTAATGGAAGTTTTAGCCATTGCAATCAGAGAAGAAAAAGCAATCAAGGGTATCCATATAGGATCAAAAGAGATTAAACTTTCACTCTTCACAGATGATATGATTGTATATCTGGAAGATACCAGGGATTCTACTACTAAACTCTTAGAAGTAATCAAGGAATACAGCAGCATCTCAGGTTACAAAATCAACACTCATAAATCTGTAGCCTTTATATACACCAATAGCAGCCAAGCCAAAAAAAATAGTCAAGGACTCTATTCCATTCACATTAGTGCCAAGGAAGATGAAATATTTGGGAGTTTACCTAACAAAGGACACAAAAGATCTCTATAAAGAGAACTATGAAATGCTAAGAAAAGAAATAGCTGAAAATGTTAACAAATGGAAAAACATACCATGCTCATGACTGGGAAGAATCAACTACCCAATACTACCAAAGCCAATACTACCCAAAGCAATATATAATTTTAATGCAGTCCCCATTAAAGCTCCTTGGTCATACTTTAAAAATCTAGAAAAAATAATACTTCATTTTATATGGAATCAGAAAAAACCTTGAACAGCAAAGACATTACTCAGGAACAAAAACAAAGTAGGAGGAATTACGTTACTAGACCTAAGACTATACTATAAATCAATAGTGATCAAAACAGCATGGTACTGGCACAAAAACAGAGAGGTAGATGTATGGAATATAATAGAGAGCCAAGAGATGAATCCAGCCACCTACCGTTATCTGATCCTTGACAAGCCAATTAAAAATATTGAGTGGGGAAAAGATTCCCTATTTAACAAATGGTGCTGGGCTAACTGGATGGCGTCCTGTAGAAGACTGAAACTAGACCCACACCTTTCACCGTTAACCAAGATAGACTCTAACTGGATTAAAGATTTAAACTTAAGACATGAAACTATGAAAATACTAGAAGAAAGTGTAGGGAAAACACTTGAAGAAATCGGGTTGGGCGAAAACTGTATGAGGAGAACCCCTCGGGCAATTGAAGCAATGTCAAAAATACACTTTTGGGACCAGATCAAACTAAAAAGTTTCTGCATAGCCAAGAACACAGTAAATAAAGCAGGTAGACAGCCCTCATAATGGGAGAATATATTTGCTGGTTATGTCTCTGATAAAGGTTTAATAACCAGAATCCACAGAGAACTCAAACGTATTAGCAAGAAAAAAATAAACGATCCCATCTCAGGGTGGGCAAGGGATTTGAATAGAAATTTCTCTAAAGAAGATAGGCACATGGCCTACAGACATATGAAAAATGCTCTCCATCCTTAATCATCAGAGAAATGCAAATCAAAACTACTTTGAGGTACCACCTAACCCCAGTAAGATTAGCCCATATCACAAAATCCCAAAACCAGAGATGTTGGCATGGATTGGAGAAAAGGGAATACTTCTACACTGCTGGTGGAAATGCAAATTAATTCATTCCTTTCGGAAAGACATCTGGAGATGTCTAAAGAAAGATGGAGACTTTACCTTCTTCATGTTTATATGGATGGAATTAGAAAATGTTCTTCTCAGTAAAGTATCTCAAGAATGGAAGAAAAAGTAACCAATGTACACAGCCCTATTTTGAAACTAATTCATAGCTTTTATAGGAATGTCATAACTTAAGTATAGCCTTAGAATATGGGAAGGGGGTGGGAGAGGGGAGGTGAGGGGGTGGATGGGGGGAGGAACGGTGATTGGTGGGGTCACCTATATGGTTTGTCTTACAAGGGTACAAGTGAATAGCAGAGTACGAATGTCTTAATGATTAAGAGAATGACATGAGGGTTATCTTAACCAGTTTGATGAGAGTATTTCAAAATGTATATGAAAACAGCACACTGTACCCCATGATTGCATTAATGTACCTAGTTATGCTATAAGAAATTTAAAAAAAAAGAAAGAATTTTGCTGAACCCCATAGATTTGATTTTGGTCTATAGCTTTCATTTTTAAAAGTTGTTTGTCTCCTTTGTCATTAAGTTTGAGGAACTTTTTGATCTTTATCTTAATTACATTATTGATCCAATAATCATTCAGCAGCAGGTTATTTAATTTCCCTAACTTTGCATAGAATTGAATGTTTCTCTTAAAATTAATTTCTAGTTTGATTCCACTATAGTCTGAGAAGATACATGGTATGATTTTGATTTTTTTACATTTGTTAAGACATGTCTGTGGCCTGTTGATCTTGGACAATATTCCAAGATTAGAATGATGAGAAGAATATATATTCAGTGTTTTCAGGTAGAAATTTCTATAAATGTCTTTTAGGCACATTTGCTTGGGGTTTTATTTAACTCCAGTGTTCATTTTTTGCTATGATGATTTTTCCAGTGGACTGTTAAAGTCCCTGGCAATAATGATGTTACCATTCATTTCCTTGCTTAGCTTTAGTAGAACATGTTGTATGCATTTGGGCGCTCCTGGGTTAACTGCATGTAAATTTAGAATTGGCATATCTTCTTGTTTAATATCTCCCTTTAACATTATATAATGACCATATATGTCTTTCTTTATTATTGTTGAAGTCAATTTTTTTGTGGTGTGAGAATGACTATACCTTTCGTTTCCATTTGCACGGAGTATTTTTTTTCCCTTTCTTTCACATTGAACTTGTGTAAATGCTTGTAGTTTGATATTATTTCCTGGAGAAAGTAGATACAGAGGTTGTATTTTTTTCATCCATTCAGATAACCTATGTCTTTTGACTGATGCATTTAAATCATTGATGTTAAGAGATAGAATTGATGTGTCAGATGATGTTCTATTCATCATTTTGGGTAGGACCTTATTGTTTTGCTTTCCCTCTTGTGCTGTTGTTTTATAGAATTGTGAGGTTTAGCTTTCTTAGGTGATTTTACATTGGTGAGTATCTATGATACTGCATAATGCAGTTCTGAGTATTTCCTTCAAGGTAGGCCTGTTCATGAAAAAATCCCTCAGTGTTTGCTTGCTGGAAAAGCCTCCATTTATCCATTAATCATGAAGTTTAGTTTTGCAGGATACAAAATTCTAGACAGGCAATTGCTCTGTTTAATAAGATTGAACTTTGGGGTTCCACTCCCTTCTGGCTTGTAAGTTTCCACAGAGAAGTCTGCACTTAGCCTGGTGGATTTTCCTTTGGTTTTGTTCTTTTTTTTTTTTAATTAAAGGATAGCTATATGCATTAATGCAAACATGGGGTACAGTGTAGTGTGTTCATATACAATTTGTAATATTTTCATCAAACCAGTTAACATAGACTGTATCATTTGGATTTTCCTTTGTAGGTTAGTTGCTCCTTATGGAATTTTCTCCTTCATTTTGAGTTTGGTCAGGTTGATTACTATGTGTCTTAGAGATGTCCCATTTGTTATGAGCTTTTTTTGTTGTTGTTTGTTTGTGTATCAGGCCTTGGCTAGGTTTAAACCCACCACCCACCCTCTCTGTACATGGGGCCTGCGCTCTAACCATTGAGATATAGGCACCCAGCCATCCTATTTGTAATGAATTTTACTGGGATTCAATGACCATCTTGTATCTGTATATCTGGATACTTGGAATATCAGGGAAGCTTTCCTTAATATTTCCCTCAAATAGATTTACTGCTCTTTCATTTTCTCCCTCAGTGATATGTTAGCTCAGTTTGCACAGTCCTATATTTCTCCAAGTGATTGCTCAACCTTTTTTATTCTCTCATTGATTGCTCAGACTTTTTTATACTCTTCTTTTCCTCTTTAAATAACTGGGTTAGCTCAAGAGCCTTGTCTCCAAGCTCAAGATTCTTCCTTCTCCTTGGTTTAGCTGTTGTTGAATCTTTCTGCTGTGTTTTGAAATGCACTAAGTGACTCTTTTTGTTTAAGTTCTATTATATCCTTTCTTACATTAGCTAAGTTCTATTATATCCGTTCTTACATTGCCTAGCTCTTTAGTGACTTTTTCATTAATTTCCTTAATTTGGGGATGAGGGGCTTCTTTTCATTGATATACAACTTTTTCTTAATTTCCATTTATCTTATTTGCCATTCTTATTCTGAATCCAATTCTGTCATTTTTGCAACATCCTGTGATTGGAAGTCACTCCTGTGATTGCACATCCTGTGATTGGAAGTCACTACTGTGACCACTTGGGGTGTCAAATTGTTTTGTCTTTTCATGCTGTTTGAATTCTTATTCTGGTTTCTTCTAATCTAAAACTTCTTTCTTGACTCAAGGCTAATTAGCTTGTAAAGCACTTGTACTTTGCTGGGAATTCTCTTGCTTATTTAGAGGAAGGGGAGGCCCTAGGTGGTACTTTATTTCCTACTCTGGAATGTTGGTATGGCAGGAGAGGGGTGTGTGTACTAAAAGCCTGTAATGCAGCCCTGATTTGTCCTATTCACCTGTGCTAGTGACTGTTCAAATCTGTGTGGGATGATCTTTGTGTTGTTCCCCAGATAGTTGTAGGAAGTTCTTATTGGTAGTTGAGTGGCACTTTCTCAACAAATGATGGCATTGTGGGAATTGCTTTGCCCAGGAATCTTTCAGTAGAAGTGAAGGTGGCAGCTAGTCAGGCTATCTGTACAGTTGTCATGGGTTCCTGCCCAGTGGGCATTTACTCACACCAACTTCCTGTGTAATGGAAGCTTGAGTCTAGGGGGTCTCTTGTGGGGAATTTGAACCTTGGAGTAGTTCCACTATTCCTCTGACAGTGGTGGAGACTCATGTGTGGGGTTTCAGGGTCCAGGTATGACACAGCAATCTCTCAGGTGGTATGCCAGGCCTGGAAGGACCTCTTGAACTACATGGGTGGACCCCAGGCTCTAGCATGACATCCACAGAGTTAGGACCAGGAAAAGCTAGAAGCAGGGCTTCTGGGGCCTCAGGGATGGATACAAAGCTATGTAGGTGGCAGGTTCCTCAGACCTAGAATCAGAGCCCATCAGGTTCCAGGATCACAGAAGCCAACTGAAGTGAGCAGGGGCTGGTTCCAGTGCCCTAGGGACTACAGAGTTGCCCAGCCCCTCTCCCCAAACCTGCTGAAGCAGTTGCCCAAAACTTCCCAGTTGGAGTCTGTGGTGCCCCCATCAAGTCCTCTGCTCAGGTCAGACTGCACAGAGGAGGAGCACTTTGCTTTTAGTCACAGACACTGCCCAGAGGAACTTCCACAAAGTCTGTGTCCTCCTATCCTGGTGGGGGTGATGTGAAGGCTACTGCTGCAAAGCTCAGTGCCTGCTAGCCTGGCACTGTGCACCTGAGAGCACAGGATGGTGTCAGCTGAAGATACCTCCAGACAGATCTGTACATAGCCTGTAGTCTAGTGCAGTGACTCTGCAGACCACAGGCAGGTCCCTGGTCTGTCCCAACAGAAGCCTGTGGCAGTGGTGGGAGCTCTCTCACAACCTGACTGCAGTGCCTCAGGAGTGAGCTCAGCACCCCAGTGCTCTATCTTCCTAACCTTCCCCTCATGTAAATGTCTTCCACGATATCTTCAATATTGTTAAATATATTGCCCCATCCCGTCACCTTCTCCTTCAATGCGAGTATCCCACATTACTTTGTGATTTCAAGATGTTCCTTCCAAGAAGAGCTATCAATAGGTAGGCACCTGCTTACAATTTGCACTCTTTTCCTTGAGAGCTCCGTGGCTGCTTATCCACCATCTCCCTCTGTAGTTTGGGAATAAATTTATCTTGTAAACCTCAAACTACTCTCTTCCAAATGGTATCATTTGTTTGGAGCCCACATGTCCCAGTGCTAAGCTTCTCTCGATGTCTCCTTCTGATGATGGCTCAGGATAAATTCTTCCAGCAATGGTGGTGCACTCCCTCACCAACTTCTGCAGGAGGCCCTGGGGAAACTTTCCTGGGTAGAGAAGTGTGGTTACAACTTGCTTGGTACCAGCTGGCATGTCCCAGACTGGCAGCACAGGTGGCAGCAATGGTAACTCAGGGTCAGGGCTGGGGCTCAGGCATGGGCAGACTTGTGTGGCTCTACTGTGGACCCCTGGCTACTGGGTCTTCCCCATAGCCGAGAGCCCCTGAGCTGGGCTCAAGCTTCTCAAGGGGTTGATTTCTAGCAAAATCTTGCTCCTTCTTGTTTTTCTCCACAACTTCTTCCCATGGCATCATTGGTAGGATCTGGCACTTTCTCTCAGAATTACACCTAAGCTATGTCTTTCCTCAACTAAATCTTTTTCTTCTTTCTGAGATCATCTGGCAACCAATGTCTCTCATCAGCCATTTTGCCTCTCCTCAAATCCAGACCTTTTTTATACCAAAGCATATACTTCTTCCATGACAAAATACTGCTACTTATTCAAAAAATAATCAAACTAGGCTGTGCATGATCCACTTATAGTATTGTGTTCAAGAACAAAGCCTTTTTCTACATAAGAGAGACTTCTGATTTTCTTAGCAGAGTCCTAATTTATGCATATCACCCTCAAATCAAGTTCCTCAGTGTTTGATAATAAACTATATTTTTACTTTTTCTATATGGTAGATAGACATGGTCCCTATTAAAAGTGTGGTTCTGGCTCTACAGAGAAAAAATCATTTGTATTTATAGGGGTAGAGGTGCTCCTCACAACACTTGTCAAGGCTTGTAGAAAACAAAAATTAGCCTCCACACAGGAAAGGAATTGACTTCATACAAAAATGTTTTAGAAGCAAGAATTTTCAATATTCCAGATCTAAGGCCACATCTTGATAAGGTTGTAGAAATTTAAGGTGGCATGTACTCAAAAAATTTAAAAAATGAAAATCCCTTTTGTCATCATTACTTAGGATAGAACACTTATTACCATCCCCTGGTGTAGACAATCCATGTGGACGGTGTACAGCATATATAATTAAAAGTCTTTCTGCTCAGAGCTGCTCCATGATTAATGCCTCAGGTAGGCATTTTGATTCCTGTACTAATAGAACCTGACTGGCTCTGAAACACTGCGTTGTTCAGGTATCTCAGGAGTAATAGAAGGTTGCTTTTGGCTTACTGCACAATTCCTTGAGTCATTAATTATAGCTGCCCTAAGTGGAAAGTTTATAATTAAACATATAATTTACTCTTCTACTTTTGGATGAAGTAAATTAAGGCAATTAGATTTCTTTTGATTAAGCATATGGAGCCATTTACAAAGTGCACAGGTGTGTACAAGCAGAAGGTTGGCTACAAAAACATCTATGTTTCAAGTGTGTTTTGTCACTTTGCTGTCACTCTCTAGCTGAAGTAATTACGTTAATCCATTTGAAGTGGATTTCTTCAGTTTCCCTGGTTTGCTGCTGCTTTGTTTATTCTTTCGCCTCCTTAGGTGCTTAAATAGTAGCAAGTAATGATCAGGTATAAGTACCAGCTAATCACAAAGATAATTTTGACTAGGAATATCCACACAGTATTATTTCAGTGAATACCTTCTGTGCCATTCATCCCCTGCATCAGTCCCATAATGCACGCTATGTCTGCAAAACTACAATTGGGGAACAATTAAGCATTTTTTCTCAGTTTTATTGCATCAATATTCTTTTCAATGTTTGCAATTTTCCAAGAAAATTACATCTATCTTCCAACTGTTTGTGTTATATTGTGTATATTACAGTTCAAACTCAAGGTATTTCCTTTTTTCTTCAGAGTTTATTTCCTAAGGAGGGATTTCTCTGTGCCTTATGAGATAAATGATTTTCATGTAGAAGACAACTATTCCCCAAGTGTAAACAGAATTATGACAAGAGGTCTTGACAAATCCACAAGTATTCCAAACATGGTTTGTTCAATTAGTATCTGTACTTATACATGAATGTGCTATTATTCTCCAAATGTAATAAAATAAATATCCCTTGAAATAACTACTAAATTTATAGATTTTTTTCACTTTGTATATTTTCTAAAATAGTAGCTAAGAATCTAAGAATTGTGCAATTACTTTCTTATGTAATTAGTACTTATAGATAGTAAGTACTACTAATATTTTAATCATTAAATTGAGTAAAAGAAATATCTCACTTTTGCATCTTCCTTTCACTAATGTTCCAAATCTGAGGCCACATCTTAGTAAGGCTGTAAAAATTTAAGGCAGAGTTCCCTAAAAAAAAAAAAAATATATATATATATATACACATACACACATATGTGTATATATATACATATACATATATGCATACACACACATATATGTGTATACATATACATATATGCATATTTTTTAGATCATTGATGGAAAAGGAGCCATACTCTGTAAAATAATTTAAAGATGTTTACTCTGAGCCAAATTTGAGAATCATGACCCAGAACCACATCCAAGAAGGCTTGAACAAGTGTACTTGTCGTGATAGGGTTACAATTTGGTTTTATAAATTTTAGGGAGATAAACACTACACTGTACCCCGTGTTTGCATTAATTTATCACTTAATAATAATAAAAAATAAAATAAAAAAATTTTAGGGAGACAGGAATTACAGGTGAGATCAT
>CAUYTI010033178.1:0-23931 GCA_963575145.1 Galago senegalensis | reverse complement strand
GCCTGTGGTCCCAGCTACTTGGGAGGCGGAGGCAAGAGACTCGCTTGAGCCCAGGAGTTGGAGGTTGCTGTGAGCTGTGATGCCACGGCACTCTACCTAGGGTGACAGCTTGAGGCTCTGTCTCAAAAAAAAAAGAATTTAGATGTGAATAAAGGCATTCTAGTACATTCATGTTCCTTGTGTTGTTAGCCGTCTTTAACTAAAAAAGATTAGTGGAGAATGAATGTATTACATAATTGTATTTATTTCTCAGAGTTATAAAGAAGAGCTTGTACAAAAAAATCGATTTTATACTCCACATTACCACAGCATATTAGCCATTATATCTCGTTAAATTCATATGGGAAGCCTGACATCATTAGTTATTTTCAATTCTAAGCCTTTGTGAAATTTCAGACGTTTCTATCAGTCCTTCACAACTTTAATTTCTCTGTGTCCTCTGCGATAGCCCCGTGTTTGAATCTGCACTCACTGTACCTCTGCCACATGATTTCACCTTTTCATGATTTCAAGGAAATGCACAGTAGACACTATTTGTTGAGAACCGAAGAGTTTGACTATGACTTTCCTCACATGGCTGAGCAAGCCAGACACACTCTCTGATCTCACACAGCTTCTTCTGACAGAAGACAAGCGTTAATTATATCATTACAAAGAAAATGTAACTGTAAACTTTTGAAGGAGTTGAGGATTTAGCAGAAACATACCAAAGAGGATATGGCTTGAAGAAATGCCGTCTGAGCCATAATCTGAAGGATAAAGAAGACTGAACATTAATCAAATTGCTTAACTTTCAATTTCAGATTCCCAATAATTAAACTTTCATCCTTTTGAAACACAGGAAACTAGAAAATTGAAAACATTGAAACTTATGTGAAGCATTCACAGGGATAATAAATTAAATGGCATGTGTTAACAGTTCTGAGGTGCAAAATGGTGCTGCCATTTTTTTTTTTATAAATATAAATGCTTTTTTTCAGGAATATTTTTAGATCTTTGATGGTTTCCCACTTTTAGTAAAACTTTGAATTTGTTGAATCTGGGATATATGGATAAATATTCATTTAAAAATTTAGTGTGACTAATCCACTCAATGTGATTCTACTTAGGAAATACTCATCCTGTTCTGTCAACTAGCGTTAACACAAAGAGTTCTTATTCAACACAACCATATGCTGTGCACGCTTTGCTATTTACTATCTTGCATTACTTAAAATTGTGATTTACAGAGTTGCTTGGTATGTCTTGTTAATTCTGTATATTAAAATGAACCAGTTGACAAAGACCACAGAAACTGCAAATTTATATTTATATACTTTCATAAGATCATCAAGTGAAATCCTGAGTATAAACAAGAACATCGTAAATTATCTTTTGTAAATATATAAGGGCATAAATTAGATCTAAATAAAACAGCACTATGTTAGGGCTTTATTAGGCACACAGATTAAAACTCTAATGAAGTTGGGCGGCACCTGTGGCTCAAAGGAGTAGAGCGCTGGCCCCATATGCCAGAGGTGGTGGGTTCAAACCCAGCCCTGGCCAAATCTGCAAAAAAAAAAAAAAAATTAATGAAGTTATACTTTAACAGACAACGTAATAACCAAGGAAGAATTTTTCATTTATTTATTTTTCTTTACCTGTAGAAGCCCCTTATTCTAAGAGAATTTCAGTATTCGGAATACCTTGGATTACCCCTGAAATGAGCAGTTCAGCATCTTAGCTGTAGAGTACAATCATTAAAGGATCTTGGGCAAAGGGTACAAATAAATACTTATATATATTTAAAGACCTTACATAGTCTTTGTTCAAAACAACCTTAAAAATATTATTAAGTCATAACTTTTCACAGATGTTTGCTGCTCCTTGAACTGTAGTGGAGTTGTATCTCTATGTTATGATTCAAACTTTAAGTGGCCCATTAAGTAACTGTGTAGCTATAGTATTGCAGGTGAGCAGTGGAGGGCAAAACACATTAGAGTAAGTTTATGATTTGATTGGATTAATCATGATTTCACAACTTTATTACAGTTCTTATGGCTATAAGGAGCAGAAAAAGCACATTTCAGGCCAGTATTTTTTTTTGGAAACAGAGTCTCACTATGTCACCCTTGGTAGCATGTCATGGTGTTACAGCTCACAGCAACCTCAAACTCCTGGGCTTAAGTGATTCTCTTGTCTCAGCCTCCCAAGTAGCTGGGACTACAGGCGCCTGCCACAATCCCTGGCTATTTTTTGTTGCAGTCGTCATTGTCGTTTAGCAGGCCCAGGCCAGGTTCGAACCCACCAGTCTCAGTGTATGTGGCTGGCACCGTAACCGCTGTGCTATGGGCGCTGAACCATCTCAGCCCAGTATTTCCCCACCTTCATAGAGTAGAGTGGAGTAATGCACAGCCACCACTGGTGCTGTTTGTATAAGGTATGCTCTTCCTGGATCTTTCTTTGTTGTTGTCAATACTCGAGGCTTAACAGTATCATCCTTGAAGAAATTATACAATCCATGCAATTTCATTAGGAGGAGGAATTACAAACAGCAAGCACTTCTGCTACCAAGCCAGAGTTACTATATAAAAGATTTTCAGTGCCTGAAGAATTTACTACCCTACAATAACCCAGTAACAGTCAAATAGAATTTAAAATCACTGGGCACAGTGGCTTGTGCCTCTAATGGTAGCACTCTGGGAGGCTGACTGGGAGGATCCCTTGAGGGCAGCAGTTGGAGATCAACCAGGGCAACATAGTGAGACTTTGTCCCTACGAAAAATAGAAAAATTAGCAGGTGTGGTGGCATGTACCTGCAGTCCTAGCTACTTAGGACTAAAGCAGTCCTAGCTACTTGGGAGACTAAAGCAGGCTCATTTCTTGAGCCCAGGGCTTTAAGGTTGAAATGAGCTATATTGATGCCCCTGGACTCTATTCTGGGCAACAGAGCAAGATGCTGTCTAAATAAATAAAGTACTCACTGTTTATAAGATTCGCTTTTAATGGAGTGTTGAAGAAAGTTATCAATTTTCCTTCTAATGTAATTTTTCCTTCCTCTTTTTCTGTTGTCAATGCTATATCAATAAATTATAAAAAATTAAAACTTAGAAGAGGGGCAGCGCCTGTTGCTCAGTGGGTAGGGCCCCAGCCCCATATACTGAGGGTGGCAGGTTCAAACCTCAACAACAACAACAATAAAAAAAAAATAGCTGGGCCTGTGGCAGACTCCTGTAGTCCCAGTTCTTGGGAGGCTGAGGCAAGAGAATCACCTAAGCCCAGGAGTTGGAGGTTGCTGTGAGCTGTGACACCATGGCACTCTACCGAGGGCGATAAAATGAAACTCTGTCTCAAATAAATAAATAAATAAAACTTAGAAGAGGTAAGGGTCCAGTTTTAATTCATTTATTTTAAAATAAAATTGAGTTCATTGTATTTGTTTTTAATTATAAAATCAGTGAATGCTGCTCATTCCAGAAAAATCATAAAACACACAGAAACAAAAGGATGAGAATATCGGACACTCATGATCCCCCCTACCTGGAGTCTACCACCAGTAAGACCATAGTACTCTGTGCTTGCTGATCTCTTTGCTTCCACACTTTATTTACAAAACTAGGCTCCCACCATTTATGATGTAATGTGCTGTTTTTAAACTCTATATACACTATAAACATCTTCTGCCTTAATAGATGGTTTCAACACATCATTTGGTAGTTACAGTGTTCCATCGTATACGTGTATATTTCTTTGACCAATCTCCTACTGGACATTTAGGCTTTATGCACATTTAGGTTATTGCAAAGAGCATTGTATATATTTGCAGAAATGAATTCCAAAAAGTGGATTTACTAGGTCAGAGGGCATGTGTATTTGTTAGCTTTTTGCTACGTTTGCCAGAATTTGTCTAGAGAGAATATAACAATCTATTCTCCTCCAAGCTGTGTTTGCCTTTTGTTCTTTTGGTTTCCACTTCATTTTGGTCATTGCCAGTTCATTTTAATTATTTAGTCAATGAAAATTATCTCATCCTTTGAACTTTTGTATTTAGCCATTAGAGAATTCTTATATAATTCAAATTCAGTAGAACCTCCATAGTTGGCCACCTTCCCTCACTGGCCTAATTTTCATAGACCGGATGTGCCCCACACATATGTGTAATACAATAGACCTGGTTCCTTGTGTTGACCGCTCTGTATGTTGGCCAGTTGTAACAATCCCTTGGCAGTCCACTGACAGAGGTTCTGCTGTGTATATTGTTATCTGGCATTTCATCTTTGGTTTACTGGCTGTTTGAACTTAAGTGATTTTCAGTGGAGGTTTTGTCTCCCATTGCTTTATAAAAGTTCCTTATGTCTTCAATGTTTTTGTTTTTCCCAGTTGTCATTTGCCTTTTAATTTGTGTTAATGGCATTTTGTTTTCACGTAAGTTGTTAGTAAGATGTATCAGTCCGTAACAAGGTTGAGGGAATCGATATATCCTGGACATTGTGCTCAGCCCTGTATGTGCATTACCTCAGTTAATTGTACCCGTTACATAGATCAAGAAGCTAATTCCTAGTGAGGGTGATGACTTTCTGAAGGATAAATGCTGGGCCTGTGATTTTGAATCTAGAATCATCTTCTTCCATAGACCATTCTTCTAAGCTATTTTACTGCTTCACAAATAACAATAATAACTAGTATTTATTTGGTTACTGTGTGCCAGATGCTGCATTAAACATTTGAATCCCATCCCATTAATTTATTTAATTATTAACCAGAATTCCACAAATTAGAATTCTGTCTGTTTCTAGATTTATAAATAGCTGAATCAAGATGAATTTTAGTGACTCTGAAGAATTAATGCAGTAGAAGCAGAATGTAAGCTTTGTGAGTGCAGGGATGGAGTGGATATTACCTCCTCCCCCCCTTTCAAGATGAACATGAAGGGCAGATGAAATCCCACGTATACAAGCACTGTCTAAGAAGCATGCTCTAGGAAGATGATGTACTGTTACTTTTATTTTTGTTGTTGTTTGTTTGTTTGTTTGTTTTGTCCCCCGGTAGAGTACCATGGCAGCACAGCTCACAGCAACCTCACACTCTTGGGCTCAAGCTATTCTCTTGTCTCAGCCTCCTTAGTAGCTGGGACTACAGGTGCCTGCCACCACCCCTGTTTATTTTTAGAGATGGGGTCTTGCTCTTCTCAGGCTGGTTTTGAACTCATGAGTTCAGGCAATCCTAAGTGCTGGGACTACAGGCATGAGGCACCACACCTGGCCATATACCATTACTTTTAAAAGCACTGTTTTGGGGCAGTGCCTGTGGCTCAAGGAGTAGGGTGCTGGCCCCATATACCAGTGGTGGCGGGTTTAAGCCTGGCCGAGGCCAAAACTGGAAAAAAAAAAGAGTGTTTACTTCAGACCATTCACTAAATTTTGCAAGTCTTATCCTGTGTGTATGTAATTTTCAAACCGGGAGTATTTGCTTTCTTTATAATTTTTATGGAAATGAGGATTGTCTATAAGCTTTATATGCTAACTCAACAAATTCTCTTTTCTTCCATTTAGCAATCAGTAAGGTATAATGTTGGAGGAATATGACATCTTCAGAAGACTACATTTTAAAATCAATGGATTAATTTCAAATATATCTATATGATAATTATAAATATAAATAGGAGAGAGAGATCAAATTACATTTGGCAAATGAAATGTGGTAGTTCACTGTATTTTTTTTTAAGAACCTATTTTTAGGTTTATACCTTGATTCTTGCTAGTAATTTATTGTGTTTTTTTCCTAGTTTAAATTTAAAAATATTTGAAAATTACATATGGAGAATATAAGTATCAGATTCAAATATCTAATTCTTACAGATTTTTGCACCTGAAGTTAAACTTTTTTAGTGTCAAATTAGGTATATAAATGAATGTTCAATTGCTACATACTGTGTTTCCTGAAAATAAGACACTGTCTTATATTTATTTTTTCTCAAGAAGACATACTAGGGCTTATTTTCAGGGGATGTCTTACTCTGCACTGAATGCATCACTAGGTCTTATTATTGGGGTAGGGCTTATATTTAACAAATGCATAGGAATCTTGCTAGGGCTTATTTTGGGGGTAGGTCTTATTTTCAGGGAAACACAGTATTTACTCTGGTCATCATGAGCAAACCTCATCATTTTTCACACAACTTTAATTTTATCATAATGTTTATCTTAGTTGCGAAAGTAAACACAAGGGTGGTTTTAAAAGGAGATAGGCTTTTATTAGCTTCACTCTGTGTTTACCTGACTGTTCAGGCTGCGACTCTCACTTTCTTTCTGCATGTTGTGATTGATGGCCCCTTGGACTTGTTCCAGAGTATCCTGATTATGGTCAGAGCACTTTAAAGATGATTTATTAATTGTGTTTGCAACATGAAATAATTAAGTAAAGATTAATCATATACAGTACTATAGGTTTGCCAATAAAATCAGCCATTAACAATTTAAAAGAAAGTTTGCCTACATAGTTTTTTTTAAGTATACAGAAAGGATAAAATGTTAATGTATTTGTAAGATTCTTCTGTATTGACCGTTGCTTTATGGCTTTTCAGAGCGTGATTATTAAATGTGTCATAGACATGGTCATGTAAGTACACATGAATAAGTTCCCCTTTGACATGAATTCAAGACAATATGTTTCATTGGAGCTTACATAAGTGTTTGTGAAAGTATTTCCATGTTTATAACTCACCCTGGGAACAACCCTTACTACAATTCCCCCAGGCCATTATATACATTTAAATTTCAAATTACTGACAGACTCAGATTTCTGTTTAAAAAGTTTTTTAATAGGAGGCCATTATAATCTTTCTGAGTTTTAGGTAAAGGGAATTTATCATATGTTTCATATATACAGCGTATTATGCTCCTGCTGTTAGAAAGACTTTGATACATAATTCCCTAAATTTTGTTTGATAGTAGTTATTGTTTCAGGCATTTGAACTACTTTACCAGAGGAGAATAATGCGTAAATATTTATGATACCTGCTCAGTGTTTTTATAATCAAAAGAAATGACTCCCTGCTCATAATTTATAGTTTAATAGTAGAAGAAAAATAGGTGCATTGTTTAAAATTTGGTACGTAGGTCATTACAAAAGTTTTAAGATACACAAAAATCAAGAAACATAGAAGCTGCAGAGACGGAAACAAAAGAAGCCCTCTCAGCAACACTGGTAAGCCGAGCAGGGTGGAAACTGATGAGTGGGTCAGAAAGGACGCTGCTGACTGCGTTTCTGGGAAATGGAATAACGGACCATAACACAGTCTGTCTCGGAACTTGTGTAGTTATCCAAGTATAATGTAAACCATCTACTATAATATCTAACTACGTATAGAATAGGAATTCAGCCTATATTAAAATATGAAATAAAACCTTTGAGCACACTAGAACCGAGGGTCATTTCATGTTTGAAAGTATAAGGTAGCTATGCCAAAACAAGAAGATACGAACCCCGAAAGAAACTGAGATGTTGTCAAATAAAATAAACTTAATAAATTAAAATATACAGTGATTCATTAGTATTCAAGGATTTTGTTTGTTTTTGGTAAATCATTACTAAAGGACAATCAGCATAGATACCCTTTGTTTAAACATCATTATTACAAAATATTTTCAGTAAAATTTTTGCATATAGTATTTTGTTTAATTGAAAATATTTTACAATAAATTTCTCTATATCAAATTTGTGTTGTGCTGTTGAATTAGCATGGTGGTTTGAGGGACTAACTGAAATAATAAAAAAGAGCAAATAAAGTTTTAGCAAGAACAAGAAATTTTACTAATGACTTGCACAGCAAGCCGGGCTCCATCGTAATGACTGCAGCCTCCATGGAAAATGTAGTTTTGAGTTTTATACAAAACTTTGCAGAGTATCAGCTGCTTCTTGGAAATATCCCAGGGTCTTAGTTAACTCTGTTCTCAAAACAATCCACCTGCAATGTCTTGAAAACAACCCATCTGCAAGGTCTAAATCAGCCTTATTCCCATAATAGCCCAGGTCAGCCTGACCCAAACCAATCCAAAATAGCCGAACCATATCTGTCATCTGCCTTGCTCTGATCCAGTTAACTGTCTAACATTACTTTTAAAAATGTTATATTTGTGATAAATGAAGATAAATTATCTTTGTATGAATAAAACAACATTATCATTAGCAACATTATTGAACAGTTAACTCCTGTCCACCCCACTTCCAGAAATACAGAATAAGAGGTCAGCACAGGCTCTGTCTCCAACTTTCCTTGTGTATGAAATCAAACAAGGAACATTAATCAATAACACACATGAATCTTCCTTTTTCGGCCATATATTTTCTGACAACTTTTTAATATGTGTCTGGCTAACTGGAATAGGCTAAAATGTACCAATTTTCATAACAGGTAGGAGAACTATGAAATTTCAGAGCAGAGAGAGTTGATATTCCTTTTGTAAGACTTGAATAAGCAGTTGTAATAAAATTAGAGAAGACTGGTCAGGAGGAGGTGTTGCTTGAGTTTGACTTTGAAGATGCATGGTATTTCTAGAACCTTAAACTGAAGAAAGATAATCCAGAGCCTAATAATTAAACCCAGTCCACTGAGTCTCCTTATTTCTTTTAGTAACAGAACCCCCTTCCACCACCTGTTGCATCCACAAGTTTTAAGACAGATGTAGCTGCTGACCTAGAAAGTACATTTCCCAGCAGTAAAGCCACATGACAAAGTTATGGTATTGGTATATGAATGGAAATGATACGTGCAATTTGGGGATCTTGACTATAATGTGATTTGGAACACATTTTCGTGTCTCTTCTTTCTTAGCCCATCTTCCTTCTAGCATTTAAGGCACACATCATGAGGGATGGCTGGGCAATAAGATAAGAATCCTGGTGCTTGGACAGTCTCATAGAGCAGGGCAGGATATCTGTCGTGGGCCCCCCAGCTGCCTCTGGACTATTACGTGAGAGATAAATGTCAGCTTGGCGGAAGCCATGATACTTTTTGAATGTCTTTGTCAGAGAAACTTAGGATATTCCTTAACTAAAAAGAAGGGCTACCCTATAAGGGGAACAGATTGCATAAGTAAATTCATGGAGGAAGAGTCTGAAAGAACTCTGTGAAGGAACAATGCCATATCACATGGTGCATAGAAATGTGAATAAGTTGGCAGGATAGGCAGGACGTAGATGACAGAGACACTTTAATGCTAAGCTTATTTGTTTGGACTTCCTTTTTATGAATGTTACAACGAACTGATGAAAAGTGTTGAGCTAAAGAATGGCTAGTGAACAATACTTTAGAAAAATTTCCCAGGAAACCGCATATTGGGTGGAGGTTCACAGATTTAGCAGTGAAGACAGTTATCTGAAGAAAAATGATTGTAATTGCGTGAGTGTAATTGAGAAGCAACAGGAGAGATGGATTGGGGAGCATTTAAGGTTGACATTCTCTTACTACTAGAGATGTGGAAAACATCATTAGTTACTGAAAACTATTTGGTAGACATGGTGCTTAACAAAGTAAGTTGTCTGTCTTACTTTAGAAATCAGCTCACCACACCAACCAGATAAACAAGACTTACTGGTCACGGGAACTGACTTCTCCAAAGACTGAGAAAGATTTTTTTACCCCACACTGGCATATTAACATACTTAAATATATAGATTGAGATGCATTAATACTTACTTCATTTCATTTTATTCAGTGTTTGAACTTAATTTAGCATTAAGCAATCCTCAAATTGTGCTTTAAGAACAGTGGCCCTCTGGAAGGTATACTGTAGCCTCCGAAAACATTCCTTTATACAGGGGTTCTTGTTAGCTCCAACCACAGGAAATGTTCCTTCTGGACATGTATTTTCATTGTAATCTGAAGTCACAGGGTTTCTCTTACTTGGGGACATATGATATTTTGCTTATGGAATACAGAGAAAATTAACTTCCTCACTGTCACAATCTATTATAGATGTAGTGATGATTTTAAAAAGGATTTTCCATGGGGCCAAGATATATGACCTTCCAGAATTTCCAGAGTACGGAGTATAAATGTGAATTGCATTTGTGAATAAATTAGACAAACTAATGAAGAACGTACTGATATAAAGCCAAGCAGACCTAATATATCCCTATATTAAAGAAACCATAAAACAATGATTTTCTATTTTTTTCCCATTTTTATAATTTTTATTGCAAACTATTGGGAAGTGCCCGTGTTCCTGTTGCATGGATGACTCATAATGCTGAAGTCAGGGCTTTCAGTGTGCCGGTCACCAGAATACGTGTACCAAAGAAGACCTTTTGTTTGGCCTCAGCCCCTTTGCTGCCCTTTCTTCCTCTTAGTTCTGAACTTGCTTTATGCCCCTCTGTGACCGTGTGTACCCCTCGCATGCTCCCCATCTGTTCATCAGAGCATGTGGTGTTTGGTTTTCTTTTGTCCCCCCCTTTCCTGAGTTACTTCACTTAGGACATTGTTCTCTAGTTCCATCCTAATTGCTACAAATGGCATTTTTTCATTCCTCTGATGGCTGAGCAGTGCTCCATGGTCTGTGAGGTCAGACAATAAGTTTGGGAACTCATCCTGGAAAAGTGCTCTTTATGTCATTGCTGAATGTCACTATGGTCACCTTTGCAGTACTCCCCCTGGGAAGCTACGCACCCAGGCCAGCACCTAGTCCTCCCTTCAAAGTGAACTTGGAACTCAAAGTGATCATGGCCATCAGAGCTATGGTTATATGAAGACTGACAATTAAGTTTGCAAACTCCTCCTAGAAAAAGGGCTTTGAAGGGTAAACAAGGCATCACGATACTCAGCAATGAGGTATGTGGCAGTTTTCTAGGATGCGTTCAAGAACATAATTGTCTGACCTCGTATGTATATCACGTTATCCACTCATCAGTTCGTGCACACTTAGGTTGATTCCATATCTTTGCAGTTGTGAACTGAGCTGTGATAAACATTCAGGTACAGATGTCTTTTTGGTAAAATGACTTCTGTTCCTTTGGATAGATACCTGGCAGTGACATTGCTGAATCTAGTGTGATCAGGCAGAGCAGGTTTCTATGAAAAACCTCTATACTGCTTTTGTAGAGGTTGTACAAATTGACAATCCTACCGGTGGTGTATAAGCATTCCTTTTTCACAACATCTACTATTTTTTTGTTTTCTAATAATGGCTGTTCTGGTAGGGTAAGATGGTAGGATCTCATTATAGTTTTAATTTGCATTTTATTTTTTTTTGATAATTAGAGATATTGAATATTTTTTTATATCTATTGGGCATTTGTCTTCTTTTGAAAATAAATCTGTTTATCTCTTTTGCCCATTTTTTAATGTTTTTTTTCCTTGCTGATTTGGTTCTTTGTAGATTCTAGATATTAGCCCTTGTCAGATTATATAGTTTGTGAGTATTTTCTCCCATTCTTTAGGTTGCCTATTTGCTCTGTTAATTATTTCTTTTGCTGTTCAGAAACTTTTAAAATTTAATTCAGTTTTATGTATTTATTTTTGTTGTTGCTGTATTTGCTTTTGGGATATTAATCATAAATTCTTTGCCTAGATTGATATCTAAAAGAATTTTTCCTGTAGTTTTTTTCCCAATTGTCTATGCTTTCAGGTCTTACATTTAGCTGTTTAATCTATCTTTAGTTAATTTTTGTTTAAGATAAGATATGGAGATACTGTTTTATTCTTCTGCCTGAGGCTGTTGAATTTTCTCAGGATCATCTAATGAATAGGGCATCTTTTGCCCCGTATGTGTTTTTGTCTGCTTTGCTGCAAATCAGTTGGGAGTAGCTACATGGTTTTATTTCTAGGTTTTCTACTGTGTTCCGTTTGTCTGTGTTTGTACTTTTATACCAGGACAAAGCTGTTCTGATTACAATATCTTTTTAGTGTAATTTAAAGTCAGGTAATTTGACACAGATTTGGTGGGGGGGGTTGTTTATTTCATTGTTGTTGTTTATTTGTTTTCACTTAACATTACTTTGGTTATTTGGACTCTTTTTTATTCCATATGAAGTTTAGGACTCTTTTTTCTAGATTTGTGAAAATTGGTATTTTGATGGAGATTGCATTGATTGTGTAGATCACTTTTGGAAGTATGGCACGTTTTAAAAAGTCAATTCTTCCAGTGCCGGCACATGGCATGTTTTTCCATTTGTTTGCGTCATCTGTGCTTTCTTTCATCAGTGTTCTGTGGTTCTTCTTGTAGGGGTCTTTCACGTACTTAGGTAAGCATTTTCCCAGGTATTCTAATTTCTTTACAGCTATTATAAATGGTATTGCATTCTTGATTTGACTCTTATTAGAATACAAAAACACTACTGTTTTTGTACATTGATGTTGTAGCCTGAGACTTTGCTGCATTTATTTATTAATTCCAAGAGTCTTTTGTAGAGTCTTTAGAATTTTCTAGATACAAGATCATATCATCAGCAAACAGGAATATTGACTTCCTCTTTCTTAATTTGCATGCCCTTTTTTAAATTGTTCTTGCCTGGTTGCTCTGGCTAGGACTTCCAGTATCATGCTGAATAGAAGTGATGATGTGGGCACCATGGTCCTGTTTCAGTTCTTAGAAAGAATGGTCCCTGTTTTCCCCATTCGGTATGATGTTAACTGTGGATTTATCATATAGAGCTTTTATTACTTTGAGGCATAGTCCTTCTATGCCTAGTTGGTTGATTTTTATCTTGAAGGGGTTCTTGATTTTATCAAATGCCAATGCCTTTTCTGCATCTGTTGAGATGATAATATGGTATTTGTTTTTACTTCTGTTTATGTGATGAGTTAATCACTACGTAATGATAAAGGAATCAACTCAACAAGAAGATGTAAGAATCCTAAATATATATTCACCTAACACAGAAGCTCCCAGATTTGTGAAACCAATTCTACTAGAGCTAAGAAAAGAAATAAGCAGCAACGTCACAATAGCCAGAGATTTCAACACTCCACTGACAGAACCAGACAGATCAGCGAGGCAGCAGATCAGCAGAGAAACACTAGACTTAAATGGGACTCTAGAACAAATGGACTTAGCAGACACATATAGAACATGATGTCCCAAGACCGAGAATATACACTGTTCTCAGCAACACAGCATTTTCTAAGATAGATCATATGTTTTACCACATACAAGTCTCAGCAAATTTAGAAAAATCAAAATCATACTATGTATCTTCTACCACAGTGGAATAAAACTAGAAATCAAGGGGAACCCTCAAAACTATGCAAACGTGGAAATAAACAACCTGTTACTGAAGGATCCTTGGGTTATTGAAGAAATCAAGTTAGACGTCCAAAGAATGTTTGACTTGAACAAAAAAGGTGGCACAAGCTTCCAAAATCTATGAGATACATAAAAAGCAGTGCTAAGGGAAAAGTTTGTAGCCTTACATACTTACGTAAAAAAGAAAGATCAAAAATTAACAACCTAATGAAACACTTCTAGGAACCTATGAAAAGAAGGAAAAAAAACAAAACAAAACTAGTAGAAGGAGAGAACAAAGCTCGGTAGAAATAAGTGAAATGAAACCAAACAATCAACACAAAGGGTCAACAAAACCAAAAGACGGTTCTTTAAAAAGATAAGCAAAATTAATACACCAGTAGCTACACTAACCAGAAATAGAAGTGGATGGACTCAAATAAGTTCAATCAGAAATGAAGAAAGAGACATCACAACTATTGCAACAACATACGATCCACAGCGACTATGAAAACTTCTACGCACACAAACTAGGAAACTTGAGGAAATGGATAAATTCTTGGAAACGTATAATCTCTGACGCCTGAATCAGGAAGAAATAGAAATTTCAAACAGACCAAAAACAATAACAAGATTGAAGCAGTAATAATAATAAAAAAAATCTTTCATTAAAAAGAAAAAAAAAAAAACACAGACAACAGATTCAAAGCCAAATACTACCAGATCTACACAGAAGAACTGGCACCCACTCTAATGAAAATGTTCTATAACACTGAGAAGGAGGGAACCTCTCTCATCATTCTGTGATGCCATTAGCACTTTGATACCAAATCCAGGGAAGAACGCAACAAAAAATGAAAACTACTGACCAATATCTCTTAGGAACATGGATTCAAAATTCCTCAAAATATTAGCAAACCAAATTCAACAGCACATAAAAAAATAATCCACCATGATCAAGTAGTTTTCACCCAGGGATACAAGGAGGGTTCAATATATGCAAGTCAATTCATTAAAGTTTATTTTTGGTTAAGCAATAAATGGCATCATAAAAATCATAGAAACTATTAAAGACAATGTCTTATTCTTAATTACTATGTGAACAAATATAGGAGATGAAAAATCTCAGTATCCTTACACTTTTGGAGTCCTTCATATGAGCTATTTGGAACATACACCAATAACTTCTAGAGCAGGAAAACAAACCCGTCATAGAGATGAAAATTTACCATTACAGATTACCATTAGACACTGGTTATAGACCTCTACCTTTTATCTCAACCTCTAAATATAGGAAAGATAATTTAGTTTAAAGATTACCATTAGATGCTGGTTACAGACCTCTACAGATTACCATTAGACAGTGTTTATAGACCTCTCCCATTTAGCTCCACCTTAATCTGCTAAGTGCCAAGCACTGTGTTCAGTCCCGGAGTACCTGGGACTCCAGTACCAAACAAAATAGACCCAGTACTTTCCCTCAAGGAGGCTATAATGTTGTTTCAGAAACAGACTAATAGGTAATTACAATACCATGTGACATGAGTCCATATGGTGTAATAGTTCCTGGTGTATTTGGAATGGCTAATTAAAATGAATACTAGAGATAGGCATGAACAACAAAGAAACAACTGTTACCTTTTTTCATTAGCCAAGACAGATGCACCATCCAAGGGACTGTCACAAACTGATCAACGTAAGGAACTAGGCCTCCTGTACTGATAGTGTCTGTACGTGTGGTGTGTGTTTAGTCTATGAAAATTGGGTCAGCTGAGGAAGGTGGTCAACTATGGAGGTTTTACCGTATTAAGTAGGTTTCATCCACTAGACTCTTTCCCTTTCTTGGGAAGTGGTCCTACTATCTACATGATAACTAAAGTCTAAAACTAAAGTGTCATATTTAACTTCCCTCTTTCCTTCTCTCCTACATCCAGTGCATCTGCTCATCTCATACTCTCTGCGTCTAAATCCCTCTCAGAATTTCAGCATGTTTGCCACCACCACGCCCACTCACCGAGTCTCCGCCTCCTTCAGTTGGATGACTGCAGTCTGCTCCTTTTTGTCCTCTCATTTCCACTTCGCTGACCTCTCCTTTATTGTTCACATACAGGACTTACAAAAATACAAAGCATCTTCATACCTCTCCCCACTTCCCATCTCTTCCCTAGAATATTGGAGTGTTTCCCATTGTCTTTAAAATCTAAACTCATTACGATCAGGTATGTGCTCTGAATGACCTTGCATCATCTTGAAACAAATTGTGTGATTCATTCATTCCTTTAAAAAATATTTATTCCTTGCCTTCCCACTGCCATAAAGCGGTATAGCAGAAAGACTGTTGAACAAGACACAAGGAACTTACTTCTAAATGTGTGGGATAGAACATGTAATAATTAGGAGGAAAGGCACAGTCATATGCATCAGGCAGGGACGTGACAGTGCATTAGCACATGGGGCTTTAGATGGAGTCATGAAAGTCCTCCCTGGTAATGTTTAAACTGAGTGTGAATGACAAGGAGATGGTCTTACAGAAATCAGGCCAAAGAGAATTCCAGGCAGAGAGAACAGCTAAGACAACATTCCTAAACTGGACTGGGCTTGATCTTTCCTAGAGACAGAAAGAAAGCTAATGCCTGAGAAGTATTATCAGAATAGGGGAGAGTAGTTGGTACACAAGAGTCAGACATAACCCTTTTAAGTCAGAGATTTTTAACTTTACAGTCTGTTCAAGTACAGAAAACAAAGATATATGAAACCATAATAGAGCAATTATTTGGGTAACTGTGATAGTCATTAGTTCTGTTCACCAAATATTAATATTTCTAGTCCTCTGCCTTCTGGGCACTTGGTAAAATTGCACTGCACAGCTATAATTGAGTGAGACTGTGAAATCAGTTCTTGCCAGAAAGTTTTGATTAAAAGTGACACATGTAAGTTCAGAGCCAGAGAACTTTTTTTCCCTTCTGTCACAGCAGCTGACAATTTGGTAGGCTGTCCTGTCAGCCTGGGTCCTGGAGTGAAGAGACAGTGTACAGTGGAGCCTGATGATGGACACATAGCATGAATGAAAAATCAAAGCTTGGTTGTTTCTAGCCATGGAGATGTCAGAGCATGTGTTACTGTATATAATCTAATTTGTTCCTACTGATAGGATACCAAGGCTTTTGTAAGTATAGTAAATTCTTAGCACCAACACACTCCTATGTCTGTTTAAAAATAAGGAGCCACAAAACAACATTGGTTGAAGGTTTAATACCACTACCATGAAGTGAATATTAGCACCTTTACTATAATCGGAGCAGGGAGTCATAATAAACCATTGCTTAGCAACATTGTTCCAAACTTACAAGTATGTTACCTATTTCCAAATGTTACATTTTCTAAGTTTTCTTTTCTCTCAGTGTGATTGTATAATACAGAATTATACATTGTAAATTATACCTGAAGGTAGAAACCTTCAGAAAAGAATAAATTGTTTGATTTTACAAAAAAAAAAATTATGATAATCATGTTTAACAAGGAAAATATATAGCATCTTTAGCTTTTTGATACTTGGGCAATAGGAGTAAATTTTATCATTCACAGAGCTCTATAACAAATGATCTTTTATTAGCTAGTTTGCTAGTCAGACAAATGGAGTCAAGCTTCCGTCCAGAAGATTAAGAGAGAGAACACTCAGATTTGACATCACTTCAACCCCCTAATGACTTCACTTTCCATTTGACTGGCTCAGTTATTCATTGAACTAAAAAATATACTAACTGGAGGCTGTAGTCTTCATTTCCACTAAGTACGCAGAAATTAACTACAATGCAGATGATCTAGAATCTAGTTTCTAGATGATTTAGAAACTCTAAATTGATTAAGTTTTAGACACAGAATTTTTGAGATAGAATAGAATAAGATAGCATTTTCTGTTCATTTACTAAATAACATATGATATCTATGAGTCCATTTGTATTGCTATAATAAAATACCACAGAATGGGTAATTTATCAACTAGAGAGATTGATTTCTCACAATTCTCGAGACTTGAAAGTCCAAGATCAAGGCCCAGCCTTCAGTATCTGGTGGGGACCTTCTTTCTACATGCTCACCTGGCAGAAAGAACAAACATAGAAGGCAAAGGGGGGAAGGGAGCCTGACGTAGTTCCCTCAGTCCCTTTATAAGTCACTAATTCATTCCGAAAGGTCTAGTCCTGATGACTTAATCACTTCCACCTCTTAATACCACCACAGTGGGGATTACGTTTTGGGGGTTTTTGGAGACAGAGTCTCACTTTGTCACCCTCAGTAGAGTGCTGTGGCATCGTAGCTCACAGCAGCCTCAAGCTTAAGTGATCCCCTTGCCTCAGCCTCCTGAGTAGCTGGGACTACAGGCGCCCACCACAACGTCTGGCTGTTTTTGTTGTTGTTTTTTAGAGACAGGGTCTCACTCTGGCTCAGTTTGGTCTGGAACTCATGAGCTCAACAATCCACCTGCCTCAGCCTCCCAGAGTGCTAGGATTACAGGTGTGAACCACCGTGCCTGGCCTGGGAATTAAGTTTTAACAAGAATTTCAGAGGGGACACTGTCATTCAAACCACAGCAAATACTATGCATTGTTTAGTTGAAAACTGGCATGTATGAGAGACTTTATTCACGGTTGGTGTCTATACCCTCCGTCTATCTCCACATGATTTACCTATATATCCCCTTTCCTGGAAGAGTGACTTTCATGAACTATTTATTTAGTGTGGTGTTTACCTATTCTACATTAGTGGCATCTATAAGAAATTATGATGTTTCAAGCTAATGTTTGCAAAGAATATTCCATTTATTATCTCCTTTATCTTATGAATTACAAAATAAATCATATTCCATGCAAAAGACATCTTGCTATATTGTTATAGTCCTAACAATATCAAGCAAAGAGGGAGGAGACCTGGGTTCGGGTTTCCACTGTTGTATTTATTAAACTGCATGACTTTTTAACCTCTCTCCAATCTGTCTTCTTTCCATGTCCCTGTCACTGCCTTGGTTTAAGCCCTTCTTACGTAGTTTCCTTGCAGACTGGCTCCGAACTGGCTGCCACAGTGATCCTTCTATGATGTTCATCATCGTCAAGTCTTTAATGAGTCCCTGCAGTTTTCTTCTTTTGAAGATAAAGTTCAAACCCCTTAGCTTAGTACACACAGCCTCAGCCTTTCATGCACTGTGCCTTGTCTCTCTCTTTAGTCTTGAGCTTGTAAAGGGGCAGGCTGTTGGCAGAATCCAGCATACGTGTTTTGGTCTGGTTTGCACTGTATTTTTCTAAAAATTTGGGACCATCATTAATTTAAAAATCGAGAGATTTCTGGCTTCTCTTGAAATTAGAAGGTTCTTCCTTCACATGGTGGCTATCCTGACCATGTTCTTTAAAGAGGACGTTCAGTCTGTCTCCTTTTTCTAACTGGTGGGTATTTGCTTTTGCATCCCCCTCTGGCCTCACGTCCAGCCACTTTTTAAGGTTCTTTGTTTACAGCACTGAAAACCAAGTTCATGTGCCTCCAGTGATTTCTGATTTCCTGCAATGCCCCCCTGCCTTTCCCTTTCTTTATCTCACTCACCTGTTCATTTTTTTCCACATGTAGTGCGAGTGTTGTGTCCTTGAGAACACTCGTGCAGCCGGCCTCTCCTGTCTCGCCTTACTCCCCCACAGCATCTGTCACGTGCACAGGACAGGACCTGCTGATTATTCTTCTGTTTCCTCCACTTGGTTATAGGCTTCCTGAGTGCAGAGACTGTGTATATAATGTGTTTGGGGGTTGTCGTTTGGGCTGTAGCCAGTGGACCACCTGCCACTTTGTAAAAGTACACGGTGGCTGGTAGTCTGTTGGGTAGAGCCCAAATTATGCCTTAAAGAGCGAGCCTCTGTAGGCCTCAGTATCATCATCTGTAAAATTAAGAGAATAGATTAGATCATCTCCCAGGTCTCTTCTTACTCGAAAATCTGCCCCCAAACCAGCCATTTTTTGGAATCTGGGATCAGAGGCTACTTTCAACAGATTTATCCAAAATTTAGATGCATACTAAATAAGACTTAGGACCTGCCATAGAATTATTGAAAAGATGTGATGTCCTAAAGTGACAAGTAGCAAAGGTATTCCCCTCCTAACGGGACAATCTGCTTTTGGTTATTCACCTCCACAGAAAAGGTGACTGCTTGCCAGGTCATTGTCCAAAGTCAGCAGAAGGCTCTTTCAGTAGGTCTGTGAGGGCGTTAACACCAAAGGAAATATGGTTGCTACTGGGGGCGTTTTTTTACCCTGAATAGCAACTTATTGATATCATAGGGAGGAGAAAGAAAAGATGAAGAAATATACCACAGAGAAATAGAATCAATTTCAGATACTAGATTGGAGTTAGCTACATTTAAAGAGCCAAATAGAAAATGGATGCCTCCTGTGGCAAATGGTTTGGGGAAAGGTGATTGGCAAAGTTAATTGGCATAACAAGGAGTGTCTTAGAATGATTTGACCTGGAAATTCCATCTGTAGGACTCTGTCCTAAAGAAACACCATGAATAGACACAATAGCAAAAAATGGGAGCAATTTAAATGCCCAACCTTAGGAACTTGGTAAAGTCAATACTTTTAAAACAGTACTTTTCAGAGGATAGGATTCCACAGAAATGTGTTGAACTCTCAGAAAAACCCCAAGCCCTACATCACCACTTTAACAAGAGTAGTTTCACTTTCAGGTGTTAGGGTCCCTGTGAGACTTAATTTAGAAAAAAAAATATTCTTCTCATACAAATAAAATGTTGAAAACCACTGGCTTTCATAAATTCTCATAATGCCCATGACAGTATATATGTGGAAACACATATGTTAACAGCTCAAATTACCTGTGGGTAACTGCATTCTTAGTGGGTTTTAAAACCCACATTGTATTTTCCACATTGTCTGCAAAGAACATGTAATTACCTCTGTAACCAGACAGAAATGGTTTTTAAAACAAAGAAGAATTGACAACAATCGTCTATGAACTACTGAAAAATTTTCAACTTACTATTTCTGGCATTCAAATCACAGGGCTGTAAACCTGCTATTGTTATGAAGTTAAATATCATTTGTTGTAAAGAGCAATAAATATACAGTCCAACCCCTCATTTTACATTGAAAGAAACTGTGATCCAGAATGTTGCACTGTGTTGGAGCTAGATCTCGAAAGTTATGGTCTTCTGATTCCATTGCTGCTTCTGCTATCTACATGATTTATAAAATGGACATTCATAATTCTCATTTCTCCCATTTATATCTACCTAGTTAACGCAGTCATCATTATGGTGGGTTTTTTTCCCATGAGTAAAAACTAATTCTTTTTAAAGTGCCAGTGGTCAAAATTTCTCTATTTAGAAAAATTGGCATGAAGGAACACATGAAAATGGGTCTTAAAACTGTCAGATGACTCATTGTTCTGATTTATACAATTAGAGTTTTATAATCGACTTCATTCTGCTAATTTATTAAATATGTATGTTCACTTAAGTTTATAGTTTGGAATTGTTCTGAACTGCCTCCAGATAGTCTCACAGTTTGTCCTCCTCACTTTTGGCGTCTAACAGGAAGACATTAGATACATGTTCCGTCTGCCCCACCTTCCTTCCCAGACGTGAATGAACTGGTGATGCACTTGACCTTCCCTCCCAGACATGAATGTATTTGGGAAGCCCTTGGTCTCCTATTTCAGGACCTTAACTCGTCCCTGAGCTATCTTGCTATCATCATACTGACACCCTCCCTCAGCCCCCACGCAAACGTAGCAGCTGCTTGGAATGCTTTGCACATGTGTGTATATGTCAGACTTTCCTAGGGCTCTTTTCCATCTTAACGTTGAGAGGTAAGAGTTGGATATTCAGTCGACTTGGAGAATCTGAAGAAATAGTGTGAGGTCCCATATTTCAAATAAAGGAAGATGAGAAGATTCAGTAATATCAATCACTTGCCTAAAACCCTGTATCAATCCCCAGCAAAAATATAAAGGCAGTGAATAAGCCAAAGGAAAGGTGATCAAAACACATATATGGGGGTTTTCATTTAAGGTGCACTTCATTATTGATGATCCTATTTGTGGAAAGGCCTAGAAAGAGAGGGGCTTTTCGTTCGGTGTTTAATTGCTGTATTGAAAAGAGAAATCAGTCCACTCATTAACACATTAGATGCATAACCAGCATTCCGTGTTATATGATGCCTTACTAACCAGCGTTCCTGTGTTATATGATGCCTTACTAACCAGCGTTCCCATATTATATGATGCCTTACTAACCAGCGTTCCCCTGTTATATAATGCCTTACTAACCAGCGTTCCCGTGTTATAATATGCCTTACTAACCAGCGTTCCTGTGTTATATGATGCCTTACTAACCAGCATTCCCCTATTATATGATGCCTTACTAACCAGCATTCCGTGTTATATGATGCCTTACTAACCAGCATTCCCCTATTATATGATGCCTTACTAACCAGCATTCCATGTTATATGATGCCTTACTAACCAGCGTTCCGTGTTACATAATGCCTTTCTAACCAGTGTTAGTTACCATGTTATATAATGCCTTACTAACCAGCGTTCCTGTGTTATATAATGCCTTAATAGCCAGCGTTCCATGTTATATGATGCCTTACTAACCAGCGCTCCCCTATTATATGATGCCTTACTAACCAGTGTTCCTGTGTCATATGATGCCTTACTAACCAGCATTCCGTGTTATAGAATGCCTTACTAACCAGCATTCCGTGTTACATAATACCTTTCTAAACAGTGTTAGTTACCATGTTATATAATGCCTTACTAACCAGCATTCCGTGTTATATAATGCCTTGCTAACCAGCGTTCCCGTGTTATATGATGCCTTACTAACCAGCGTTCCCGTGTTATATGATGCCTTACTAACCAGCATTCCGTGTTATATGATGCCTTACTAACCAGCATTCCCGTGTTATATAATGCCTTACTAACCAGCATTCCGTGTTATATGATGCCTTACTAACCAGCGCTCCCCTATTATATGATGCCTTACTAACCAGCGTTCCGTGTCATATGATGCCTTACTAACCAGCGTTCCTGTGTTATATGATGCCTTACTAACCAGCGTTCCTGTGTTATATGATGCCTTACTAACCAGCGTTCCATGTTATACGATGCCTTACTAACCAGCGTTCCGTGTCATATGATGCCTTACTAACCAGTATTCCTGTGTTATATGATGCCTTACTAACCAGCGCTCCCCTATTATATGATGCCTTACTAACCAGCGTTCCGTGTCATATGATGCCTTACTAACCAGCATTCCGTGTTATAGAATGCCTTACTAACCAGCGTTACCGTGTTATATGATAACTTACTAACCAGCGTTCCCGTGTTATATGATGCCTTACTAACCAGCGTTCCGTGTCACATGATGGCTTACTAACTAGTGTTCCTGTGTCATATGATGCCTTACTAACCAGCGTTCCGTGTCATATGTTGCCTTACTAGCCAGCGTTCCTGTGTTATATGATGCCTTACTAACCAGCGTTCCCCTGTTATATGATGCCTTACTAACCAGCGTTCCCCTGTTATATGATGCCTTACTAACCAGCGTTCCCATGTTATATGATGCCTTACTAACCAGCGTTCCCCTGTTATATAATGCCTTACTAACCAGCGTTCCCATGTTATATGATGCCTTACTAACCAGCATTCCGTGTTATATGATGCCTTACTAACCAGCATTCCAATGTTATATAATGCCTTACTAACCAGCGTTCCCGTTATATGATGCCTTACTAACCAGCATTCCGTGTTATATGATGCCTTACTAACCAGCGTTCCGTGTTACATAATGCCTTTCCAACCAGTGTTAGTTACCATGTTATATAATGCCTTACTAACCAGCTCTCCCATGTTATATGATGCCTTACTAACCAGTGTTTCTGTGTCATATGATGCCTTACTAACCAGCGTTCCCGTGTTATATGATGCCTTACTAACCAGCGTTCCCCTGTTATATGATGCCTTACTGACCAGCGTTCCCCTGTTATATGATGCCTTACTGACCAGCGTTCCCCTGTTATATGATGCCTTACTGACCAGCGTTCCCGTGTTATATGATGCCTTACTGACCAGCGTTCCCCTGTTATATGATGCCTTACTGACCAGCATTCCCATGTTATATGATGCCTTACTAACCAGCGTTCCCGTGTTATATGATGCCTTACTAACCAGCATTCCGTGTTATATGATAACATACTAACCAGCATTCCGTGTTATAGAATGCCTTACTAACCAGCGTTCGCATGTTATATGATGCCTTACTAACCAGCGTTCTGTGTCATATGATGCCTTACTAACCAGCGTTCCCATGTTATATGATGCCTTACTAACCAGCGTTCCCGTGTTATATGATGCCTTACTAACCAGCGTTCCGTGTTATATGATGCCTTACTAACCAGTGTTCCCATTTTATATAATGCCTTACTAACCAGCGCTCCCATGTTATATGATGCCTTATTAACCAGCGTTCCCGTGTTATATGATGCCTTACTAACCAGCATTCCGTGTTATATGATGCCTTACTGACCAGCATTCCCATGTTATATGATGCCTTACTAACCAGCGTTCCCGTGTTATATGATGCCTTACTAACCAGCCTTGCCATGTTAGTACTTACTAACCAGCGTCACTGTGTCACATAATGCCTTTTAACCAGCGTTACCGTGGCACAAA
>CAUYTI010033176.1:0-11717 GCA_963575145.1 Galago senegalensis | reverse complement strand
GGCGGGCGCCTGTGATCCCAGCTACTTGGGAGGCGGAGGCAAGAGACTCGCTTGAGCCCAGGAGTTGGAGGTTGCTGTGAGCTGTAATGCCATGGCACTCTACCCAGGGGGACAGCTTGAGGCTCTGTCTCAAAAAAAAATTAAAATAAAATAAAATAAAATATTTTCACCTTTCTTTTACAATTGAAATGTAGTTGAAAGAAAATTTAAGGTTGCATCTGTGGCTCAGATTCATAGACCACATTGTATTTGTATTGGACAGCATTGTTCTGGAAGAACTAATTTTAGTAACAATAAATAAATAAAAATACATAAAATTCTAAGGACATGGCTATAACGTTAATGATGCCATTACATTAAAAAATTAAGATACTTTTTTTCTTTTCCTTTCTTCCTTTCATCACATAATATTATCATGATATCAGGTACTTTATATTAAATAACTATTTAAAGGAAGTAAAAGGGAAGAAAAAAATCCAGATTTATTATGTGTTCATTGTTTTACATCTACATATAAAAATAAAATCACTTTCCTTCACTGAAGTAAACTGCACTTAGTTCTTAAAAGCAGCTACAAAAAAGGCAACTTGCAGAATGGAAGAAAATATTTGTAAGTCATATATGTTAAGGGATGATATCCAGAATATATACAGAACTTCAGTAACTCAAAAACAAACAAACAAAAAGCAACCTCATCCAACACTAGGCAAAGGAGACTTGAATAGACATTTTTCCAAAACCATTTCTCCAACAAAGACATATGAAGGGCCAATAAGCACACTAAGATACTCAACATTACCAAGTCATTAGAGAAATGCAAATCAAAACCACAGTGAGATACCACTTCATACCCAATCAAAACCACAGAAGATAACAATCATCGAAAGGATATAGAAAAACTGGACCCCTTGTGCTGGTGGAGCTGTAACATGGTGCAGCCACTATAGTAACTCTTCAAAAATTAAAAGTAATCTGGGTATATATCCAAAAGAAGTGAAAGGAGAGACTCAGACAGAAATCTGTACACCTATGTTCACAGCAGAATTATCAACACTGGTCAAAAGGTAAAAGCAACACAGTGTCCATCAACAGGATGAATGAATGAAATTGGTTTTACACCCTATGGAGTATATTATTTAGCCTTAGAGGAAAACACGTTGACACATGCTATGACGTGGATGGATTTTAAGGACAGTATGCTGAGTGGAACATCCCAGCCACAACAGGGCGAATACTGTGACTCTGCCAAAGTTCTAAAAGCAGCCAAACTCATAAAGACACCAAGTAGTGGTTGCCAGGAGCTGGGAGGAGGAGGGAATGGGGAGTAAATGTTCAGTGGGTAGGGTGTTTCTGTCTGGGAGAATGAAAAGCTCTTAAGACAGACAATCATTGCACAACACTGAGAATGTACTTAATGCCGCAGAACTACACACTTAATTATTAAAATGGTAAATTTAATATTTTATATATTTTACCACACAAAAAAAGAATAACTGCAACTTTTAATAATACTGTGCTTTCAAGATGCCTTCTTTCTCTGATATAGATAATTTTTTAAATAAAATTAGGAATAGGTTTAAGTACGTTGGTCAAAACAATATAAAGAGAATGTTAAAGTTTTATATATCTGTCCCTGTACCTACCTATATCATCTGCCTTAAATTTTTCATAAAACAAATGAGGAAGGAAATGTCACAGCAAGTGACTGGTAACAAGCTCACAACAGGTTACCATAATTTGGTGAGCAAAAGCCAATAATTCTGGGGGGAAAAAAAACAAAGCTAATTATGTTAATTATTTTTAATGTTCTTAATAAAAAGTTTTTATTTTAAGAGTTTCCCCAAGTTACCTTAAACATTTCCAGGAGGATTTCCTTGCTGACTTCTAATCTTTCAAAGGCTTGCTTTTCTTTTATAATATCTTTACATATATTTTCCAAGGCTGACAATTCTGTGCTGGACACTGCTCTATAAAGAACAGCATGTAAGAATCAGTATGGACTTTTTAAGACATAATTCATTTCCCCTTTTCCTTTGTTCTATAGCCTTTGTCACGGACACATTTTCTAAAGTGAATTTGGTGTTACCAAGACTTCAGATAATCACATATTCGTACACAGAGCTGATAGTCCCTTTTCACTGAGAGGAAGACAGAAGCACCAACAGTCATGGGGATCTGCCTCCCACTCTTCTTTGCTGAGAGGTCTGTGGAAAAACCCTGTTAGGAGACTCTTTTAAGGTCCGTGGTTCTGTGTGGTTTTCCTTACTCTTCACACATTCATGTTTTCATTCAAAAGAACTACATTCAGGGCTCACCATGTCCCTGGCCCCCCTGGCTGTGGGATCTAGGGTGGAAGGAAGACTTCTGTGAACTGCAGAGTCACAGACCTCATAACAGCAATCAGCCTCCACCAGGCATGGGCTGACCTCCTGTTAGACCTCCCCTGGGTAGTACTCAGTCCCCTCCTATCACGTTGGCCTCCTTGCCATTCCTCAAATAAGCTAAACATGTTCCCACAACAGCACAGTCCCACAAAGGTCTGAAATTTTCTTCCCCTAAATATCTACACATGCCCCCACTATCCTCCAGACCTGCTTCCCCCTCCATTCTGGTCTCTGATTCAATGCCCCTTGATCCTTCGTGACAACCTGCCTGCCGTGGGGCACACCTCCCCACCTGGTTAATATTTCTTCATATACTCCTCACCAGGAGCTGGATGCTTGTTTATTTCCCATCTCCCCCTACCAGACTGTTACCTCCATGAGGACAAACTGATTTGTTCACTGTGAACTGACCAGCACCAAGCACAGAGCACATAGTGGGCAGCCAAAAAAATCCTGCCGACTGAATCCTAGAGTGGAGTGGTGGTAACAAGAGATGGAGTTGGAAAAAAAAAAGAGAGAGACAAAGTTGGATGTGACATTTTAATCAAGAAAAAAAACTTATTTAGTCTTTATCCTGGACTCTCTGGAGTGACAGGGAGTATCTTCTGCAGAGATGACTGGTGGCTGTGGGCTTCAGGATTGGGGGCTGATCACCAGAAAGATATAAGACACAATTAGAAGGTTAGAACTTACAGACCCATCACCAGCTTTAAGGAGAGAAGGGCTGGAGAGTAGGTCACTAGTGGTCAATGATTTAATCAATTGTGCCTTTGTGATGAAACCTCCATAAAAACCCTTAAATTTTGGAGTTCAGAGTGTTCAGAGAGCTTCCAGGTTGGTGAGGTGCTGCCAGGGTTGCATGTCCAGAGCAGCATGGAAGCTCCATGCCTCCTCCCATACGCCTCACCCTAAGTATCTCTTTCATCTGGCTGTTCCTCTGTATCCTTCATATTAAATGCAAATAAAGTTGCTTTCTAAGTTCTGTCAACCATTCTAACGAATTATCGAACCCAAGAAGGACATCATGGGAACTCCCAATTCATAACCAGATGGTTTGAAGTACAAGAGGCCTGGACCTGAGACTGACATCTGAACTGGGGGCAGTCTTGTGAGACTGAGCCCTTAATCTGTGGGATTTGCATAACTCAGGGTAGACTGTGTCAGAACTGAAATGACTCATTAGACACCCAGTCGGTATCTGGAGCATTGGAGAATTGGTTGTAGGTGTGAAAAAACCCAAACAAACTTTGGCGTCTGAAGTGTTGTAAGTAGACATAGTTCATGGTTGTGAGTACAAACAGTTCAGATCAGACAGTGCTCTAAGTAATAGCTACAGTGAGCTGGATGCTCAATTAGGGAGGTCATTAAGCAATAAGAAGGAAATAGGTAAAGGCAAAATGCACCATACTAGACCAGGCAAGAAATATTATTAAGGCAGAAGTGAGAGAAGGAGAGGAAGACAGGAGAACTAATTAGGAGGTAAACTGGCAGACCTGGATTGACCAGGTGTATGATGGGGTGGTGGTGAAGAGTAGGAGGAAATGGAAGGACCTGAGGTTTTAGCTTTGACAACCAGTGGTGTCCATAGGAGTTATGAGGAATACAGGGCAGAAGGTCAACTGGGGCAGGCCAGTTCCAATGATTTTAAGCACAAACTCGTGGAATGGGAGGCCTCTGTGAACCATCCCCATGGCACTCAACCATCCAGATATTTGGCTGAGGTTGGTACCCTTGATTACCATGGAGCAGAACTGAGCTAACTGCTCTCCAGGAATTACTGTATTTTGCTGGGTATAATGCACACATTTTCCCCCAAATTTTTGAGGGAAAAATAAGGATGCACATTATACATAGGGGTTACTGTACACTCCTCACGTGGGCCTTCTGGGGCACAAGGGGTTCCAGTCCAGGAGGATCTAGGATCCAGTAGGAATGGGCCAGGGTGGCCTCCATCAAGCACTACAGTCAGGGGAGAGGGGTGGTGGTGGGGCTGGTGAGTGGGCTGTGGCCATGCAGGGTGAGGCTAAGGCCCAAGGCACAGCCATGCAGAGGGAACCAGGAGCCCTGTGCAGGCCCCTGGGACCCGCCTGGCTGCCTACTTCTAAGAAATAGCCTTAGAAGTTCCTGCCCTGTTGGCTACACACGCAGCCATTTCAGCTGTGGCCTCTGACATGGTGGGGAGGGAAGGGTTCCTGGAACACAGGGAAGGGAAGCTTTCACAAAACAGGAAGCTGCAGGAAGGCAATGTGACCTGCACATTTACTATGGACCCTCAGCCTTCCCCAGACATGCCTCCCAGCGGAGAGCGGGCCATTTTCTTGAGGGGTGTTTTCCTGAAAGTATGGCACATGGGTACACATTATATATAGGAATGCATTAAACAAAAATGCAAAAATATAATAACCTTTCAATTCTAATCTTAATAAGTACCATGCTTTAGCAAGTCCCAGATTAGATGAAGAAAGTATCAGATTCTTCTGGGAAAAAAATAAAATAATTAAGATATTACCCTTGAATCTAAACTCATTAGAAAATAATTTTTAAAAATGGCTACCAATTTATAATCACACTACGCAATACAACTGATGTTGAACATGGGTTTGAACTGCACAAGTCCAAGTATACATGGAGTTTCTTCTGCCTCTGCCACTAGAGACAGCAAGACCAGCTCCTGCTCTGCCTCCTCCTCCTTAGCCAACTCAACATGAAGATGGTGAGGATGAAGGCCTCTGTGGTAAGCCACTCCACTTGATGAACAGTAAATAAGATTTCTCTTCCTTATGATTTTCTTAATAACATTTTATTATCTCTAGCTTACTTTACTGTAAGAATAAAGTATATAATACATATAACATACAAATACATGGTAATCAACTGTTTATGTGACTGCTAAGGCTCTGGTCAACAGTAGGCTATTAGTAGTTAAGTTTTAGAGGAGTCAAAAGTTATATGTAGATTTTCAAATGCATAGGGGTTTGGCACCCTTAACCTCAGTGTTGAAGGGTCAACTGTACAGAATTACTAAGCTAATGTGCAATCACTACAGAGTGAAAGATAAACACACGCATCCAGAAGCCAGTATTTAGTGGTATTACCTATCTTCCATGAACATGTCGTAATAAAATCCATTTTCAATGGGTGGACCACAGCAGAGGTGGCCTCCATAGTAAAGCTCCATGGCCTCCCCAAGAATGTGAGCACTGGAATGCCAGTATACCTGCATGGCAAGGACAGAGAGGCCATTAGCTACTGAAATTATGTAAGAGAAAATTAGTAGTAAGATAATGTAAGCAAGTAAGTAATTTTTAATGTGATAAATGGCAAGACCTCAGGGCAACATCAATCTTCAATACCCAGTTAGAAGAAAGAAAAAATTCTCTGAGCCCTCCCTGATCCCCCCAGAGCCACCTGCTTGGTTCTCCTATGCAGCTGCTCTGTGGCGAGTGGCATCTAAAGCTCGGCTACAGCATCGTCTCTTCTGTGCACATTAACCTTGGGGAGTGAGACCACCTGGCTGGACACAGAGCAGAGCAGCTGTGTGGAGACCTTCTGAGGCCAAGGCTGGAAGGCAGGCCAAAGAGCGCCACCGGCTAGTTCTCCCTTTTCTTGGCGGGCAGGGACTATCCAGGCTGGATGGAGAGAGCCAGAGTGCTTTTCATGACATCACTTAATTTAATGAGAATTTGCATCTCCACAGAGGTTTTCAACATGTGACTGTGGAAGTTTGAAAGACGGTTCAGGAAGAAAATGGTGTTGTCAAGGAATGCCTGCTGGCTGCCTGAGACCCCTGAGCAGTGTACACATAGGTTAATAAACCACAGTCCATGTCAGGGGCCCTCAAACTTTTTAAACAGGGGGCTAGTTCACTGTCCCTCAGATGACTGGAGGGTCCCAGTCAGCTGCTAAGCAGGACAGGCAGCATCGGCAAAAACACCTGGTAGGCCAGATAAATGTCCTAGGCGGGCCACATGTGGCTCGCAGGCCATAGTTTGAGGACGCCTGGTCCATGTCATCAGCCTTACAAGTTCAGAAAGTTGATCTGGTTTTGAATTACCAAGGAATTAGGTTTAGTTTATGAATAAACTATAACTAAAGTCACCAGATAAACACAGGTGCCAAAGAAGCCACATGGTCAAGTCCTTTTGGCAGCACTCTCTTGCCCTTTATTAAATACAGTTAGAAAGCTGTTTGATAAATTGAGGCAGAGGGAGTCAATCAGAGCAGCTATGTGCAATCAGAGCTGCAGTGGGCTGGGATGGGATCAGCAAACAGAATCTTAGGGCAGAGCACCTCTCATTTAGAACTTGCCAGGACAGCAAACTTACTGCCAGCAGCTGCCTAAATCTCCTCTTCGTTGTATTGTCCACCCCTAGATATTTGTTGAGCCAAACACCATTAGGAGCTGGGAATATAACAGTACAAGAAACAGATAAAATCACTGCCCTCACACAGTTGCCACCAACTGGATAAGAGACAGGCAACAAGCATGTAAGTGCATAATCATAAGACAAGCAGGGCTTGTGATAAAGAATAATAGTGAAGGCCTGTGTGGCTACCATGTAAGCGATGGAACAAGTAGCCCCCAAAAGGTTAGACAGGTAAGGAAGGCTCAGGTACCATACAAGACTTGGGGAGGAGTGTGCGTTCTATTCCAATGCAATGGGGCACATTAAAGGGTTTTAAGCAGATTCCCGGGTGAGTGGCACGGAGGAGGAAAAGGTGGACAGATTCCAGATACATTAGGAAAGTAAGAGCTATCAGGCCTACCCATAAACTGGAGATAGGAGTTAGGGCAGGGAGACTAATCACCCATAACCTCCATAGTCCTGGGTTGAGCAGCTGGGTTATGTGGTGTAGTAGTACAGCATACAGCGAGATGGACAAAGAGGAGAAGCAAGTTGGGAGGTCAAAATCAAGAGTTCTGTGCTGAATTCACTCAACTAAAAATTCTTGTACACGATCTAAATGGAACTACACACAGGCAGCAGTGCACACAAAACTGAGGCATCTCTAGCTACAGGTACAGAGTTAAGAGCTGACGGTTTACAGAAACGTACCTGCTGAATCACTTGTAAATATGGTTTTTATATGTTTGGATATTTAGTGGTTATACTTTGCATATTTTAAACAGAGATTATAAGATGGTTCTCATAGTTTGGATTAAGAAACTAAGAAATTTAGCATAAGCCTTGCAAGTAAAATAACCTAAGCTAATCACTAGTTAGGTTTTAGGGAGATAATAGGCTGCTCAAAGGGTGATTGGAAAAGTTCAAGTGAGAATGTATATCACAACCCTAAGTAGAAATGAGGTACCTATCTACTATTTAATTTAATAATAAGAAAAGTCTTATTTAAAAGACATTTGAGTTTTTCTTTTTTTTTTTTTTTTTTTTGAGACAGAGCCTCAAGCTGTCCCCCTGGGTAGAGTGCTATGGCATCACAGCTCACAGCAACCTCCAACTCCTGGGCTCAAGCGAGTCTCCGGCCTCAGCCTCCCAAGTAGCTGGGACCACAGGCACCCACCACAACGCCTGGCTATTTTTTGGTTGCAGCTGTCATTGTTATTTGGTGGGCCTAGGCTGGATTTGAACCTGCCACCTTAGGCGTATGTGGCTGGCGCCTTAGCCACTTGAGCCACAGGCGCTGAGCCAACATTTGAGTTTTTGATAATTTCTTCCAATTCTCCTATACAAATTACAGGGTAGATCCATTTTTAAGAGCCTATTAAAAATTCATTTCAAATACATATAACTAAAGCTTTCTAACTTAAGAAGTAATCCTTTTAAGAAATAATAAATATGGGCTATTTCAAAAACTGATATATACTGTATATATTCATTCCACAAATATTTGTTAAACATTTATTAAATACCAATATTCAAACTTTAAATCTTAGAAGCCAAAAAAACTCATCATTATTGACTTCAAATGTTTGTGTGTGGCTTCTTACATAATAAAGTTCACAATGAAGGTACTCAAAATCTGGTTGGTTGGTCTTTAAATGCTTTATACTTACAGCTTGAGCTTCCTCGTTATCAAACATAAGCAGCTCTAGAGTAGAATCCCCTTCCAGGGGGCGGTCCAGGTCCCACAGCTCACCATTTACTTTGGCTATTACTGTGCTTTCAGCCAGTTCTTGACTAGTAAGAGAAAAGCCACTCAGAAGTTAACCTTATCATTTCTACGATGATTGGTTAGATTCATTCATTAGATTAAAATGATAAACTTTTTTAAGTGGATAGAAAGTACAAATGTAAAGAAATAGATTTTTTTTATTTTGTAACACACTTATTTTATGTAAAAAAGTAATATATGTTCACTGTAAAAAACTTGGAAAACAGAGCAAGGAAACAGAATACATAAAAATAACATATAGATCTCAGAAACAATCTAGAAATAACTACTCACAACATTCTGGCACATTTCTGTCCAGTCATTTTTCTATATCTACCCGCCCACATACATACACTTCTTAAAAGACACAGTTGCCAACATAATGTTACAGCCTGCTTTTCTCTGCCATGCCATCAGGTAGACCTCCAAAGGAGTCTAGAAGTGCAATACTTACTAACGAAGCCTCTACCTGCACCTTTTGGACACCTTTTTGTTTTCCCCCCACAGAATATGCCACACAGACATCCACACACATGCATCTTGTAACTTCTGTGACTGTTTTCTGGGAAAAGAGGCATGCATCTTTGAAAGATTTCTGATAAACACCATCTGAGTGGATCATTTCCAAGCACCCTGATTTTTAAAAGTTTTTTCAATGTGATATTGAAATTTGTTGTTTTGATTTATCTGATTTTTAATTTCAATAAATGCTTATTAGCTATTTTTACCTTGATGACCTATCCATTTCCTTTGCCTATTTTCTAGTGAAGTATTGCTCTTTTTTCTTGTGTATCTTTTAAATAACATTTATTATTTGAAAATAATAAGTTAAGAGACATTACCTGGAAAGCACAGGAAAAGCACAAAGAAAAAAAATCCACAATCCTACCGCACAGAAATTACCGTTAATGTTTTATTGTATGTCCTTCTCCATCATTTGATGTATACACGAATATAAAAGATTTAATAGTATCATTAATATGTGTTATCATATCACCTACTTGTTAAACTTCACAATAGATCACAGCATTTTCCCTAACAGGAGAGAGACTCCTAAAACATACTATCTAACAGTTGTAGAAGAACCAAGATTTGCTAGGCATTTCTTTATGGGTTATGTTTTTTTGTTTGTTTTGAGAATGATGTATAATGTAGCAATGAAGATTCTTGAAACAACTCACCCAATAATTTTTTCAGGAAAATTCTAGAAAGCTTCTGGGTCAAGGGAAATGAATTTTTTTATTTCTGTTGGAATAATCAGCAAATTTTTCCTACCAGAAGTACCAGAGTACCTTGTCTCTGTGCCCTCATAATTTTAGGTACTATATTATGAATAACTATATCATTTTTATCATACTGCACTACATTATACAGTTACTATGCTACATAATATATAAATTATGCCATCTCTACAATGGGATTTTTTTTTTTTTGCAATTTTTGGCCAGGGTTGAGTTTGAACCCACCACCTGCGGCATATGGGGCCAGCACCCTATTCTTTTGAGCCACAGGCAGCACCCAACAATGGGATGTTTTAATCTACATTTCTGTGATTAACCAGAGCAGGACAGGATTGTGTTTAAGAGCTCAGAGATGAGGCCAACCTAAACACTGGACAATTTACTTGGCTTCTCTAAGTCTCAGTCTTTTCATTTATAAAAAGATACATCTACACTAAAGTATTATATAATATATACATGTAAGAACTCAATGTTAGATACTGTTACTAAAAAAGTAGAATTTTATTTTCACTTTTATTGGAAGTCGAATCCATTCTGCTTTTCTTCTAGAGTCTTCTGCAACCTTCCCTGCAGCTAGAGGTGGCCATATGACCTAGTTTGGAGCCAATGAATACCAGCAGAAGTGAAGGACAGCACTCCTGTGTCTCAGCCTTAAGACAGTGGAGGACACTTCTCCATCCTCTTTCCACCTCCGTGGACTGGAACACACATGTGCTGTTATATGTAGACAAGGGCAGCACTGTGCCAACAGCCCAGCAACCATACAGAAGGAATTTAACTCCTCAAGGACGGTATGAAGAAGTGCTGCTATGCTGACCTGCCATTCAGCTCCAGATGCTTTATGAGAAAGAGACTCTGATCGTATTGTAGCCATCAAGTTCTTTCTGGTGTCTCTGTTGGTGCAGCTTAGCCTCTACCTTAAGTAACAAAATAATAAGGATCTGGAAGTAGCAAAAACCAAAACATATTCCACTGGCTTAGCACAGCATACAGCAAGGGTCCTCAAACTTTATTTAAACAGGGGGCCAGTTCATTGTCCCTCAGACCGTTGGAGGGCTGGACTGTGGCCCCCGGGATGAGTCGGCTACAGGATAAGCAGTGACTGCGAAAACACCCGGTGGGCCGGATAAATGTCCTAGGTGGGCTGCACGTGGCCCACAGGCCATAGTTTGAGGATGCCTGGCATACAGGCACCGGGTTACAAAGAAATAGAGTCTAAGATAGAGAAAGCCAACAACCCTGGTTATGGTGTAAAAAGATACTTGATAAAACTTGTAGCGTACTATGTGTTACAGTGCTTATAGCACACGAGGAAGGCGATGTAAAAGGCAGAAATTTGGTATACAGTAGATGACTCTCACTGCTTTTAGCAAGATCCTACTAGAATGAGGTAGGCTCAGGTGTGAATTACCTAGTCCACAAGCACAGATGGAGGGGACGGGGCTTTGCCAAGGAAGGCTCTCTCCACCTGTTACCTATAACTCAAACTGACTAAGAGTCCAGAAATGTGGTTCCTCTGCATCATAGGAAAAATAATCTTCAGTCCCAACAGCAGGAGGAATGGGCACTGACAGACCTTCTCAAAGACCACATGTAAAGACAGACAACAGGTGTCAAAACTCAGGAAGTACCAAGTAAGGGCACTGTTCTCCCACAGCCTATTATCTTAGCCCTTTAAATTGAGGGACAGGAATGTGCTAAACACAAATGCCACAATAGAAGAAAGAGAAATCTCTGCCTAGTGCTCTCTAAGTGAGATTACTTTTCACGTGGAGCTGGACACCAGCAAGTAGACAAGAAACCTACTGCAGTTAACCATTATTTTTTTATTTTTTTATTTTTTGAGACAGAGCCTCAAGCTGTCCCCCTGGGTAGAGTGCCATGGCATTACAGCTCACAGCAACCTCTAACTCCTGGGCTCAAGCGAGTCTCCTGCCTCCGCCTCCCAAGTAGCTGGGACCATGGGCACCCGCCACAA
>CAUYTI010033174.1:0-10349 GCA_963575145.1 Galago senegalensis | reverse complement strand
TGTATCCAGACTGGTTCTTTCGTGCGGTGGTGATAATTAACTATAAATTTAGACCAAATAAAATACTTTAAAAATGTAACCACTTTGGGCAAAACCTGTGGCTCAGAGGAGTAGGGCGCGAGCACCATATGCCAGAGGTGGCGGGTTCAAACCCAGCCGCAGCCAAAAACTGCAAAAAAAAAAAAAAAAAAAAAAGGAACCCATTTCAAAACAAACAAAAAAAATTAACTTTATAATCTATACACAGGGAGTTTTTTTAACATTTACTATGCTAATTAATAACATTACTTACACTTTTATTATAAAAATATAAAAGTAACCCCCTCACCCCCCCAAACACAACAGCTCTTTAAAAAGATATTTCGCTCCTTGCAATTACTGACTTTTCTATAAATAAAAATGAAATTCTTATTCTCTCATCTACTTCTCCGTCAATTAACTTAAATGACAGACTCAATAGTCCAACAACAGCCACACTAACTCAGAGGCAAAGCACGAAGGTGCAGGGCGAGCTGCACCGACAAGCCTGAGCTGCAGGTGTCTGCAAACCGCTGGGACTTGCACCTTCAGGACCAGCCACAGGTGGTGAAGTGAGGTGGCCAATGGATTGAATTGTCAAGGTAGGAACTGGGTATTTACCGATCAGGGGTTCAACGGTCGCCAGCAGAGACAGTATCCCTGTTTTGGGTCAAATACCGGGGAGTACTTTGTGTGCGGTGGCAAATCTGATACAGCAATCAGTCATCACTGGGGAATCTGAGGGGAAAAGAGCACTACTTGTTATACTGCTTTTTCGACCTCCCTAGAAGTATAAAATTATTGGAAGTAAATGACTTTTTAAAGACAGTCTCACTCTGTCGCCCTGGGTAGAGTGCCTTAAGCGTCTACAGCTCACAGCAACCTCAACCTCCAGGCTCCAGAGGTCCTCCTGCCACACGCTCGGGAGCACCTGAGACTAGAGGCGCCACCACCACGCCTGCCGGAAGGAAACGCTCCTGTAAACAACCCTATCAACACCCGGTCAGGAAAGCGGAGACGACATCGAATTCGGCTGCAAAGGCCGGGCCCGACCCAAATCCAGCTCACCACGGCTGTGGAACCAAACGCCCAGGTAACTGCTGTCACTTTAGTGTGGAGAAGCCACTAAGTGGACATCACACCAGCGACCAAAGCCACTCGTGCGTGGAGGACACAGTGGGCGCTCCATTTCTCTGAACACCAGCTGCCTCTCAGCAGACGGAGCTGGGACGGGAAAGTCGCAGTCACGGTTGGAGTCCCGGAGCCCCGGCGTCCTGAGGTCGTCGCGCTTATGCGATGACCCGCTTCATCCCCTCAGGCAGGGCGGCGCCAAAGAGTCAGGCGTTCCCTCAGCCCACACACCGCAGGGCAGCGCGTTCTCTCGAGCCAGCCGCGCGGAGGAGGCGGCGCCTCGTTGTCTGACGCCGGCGCCCACGCAGCGGGCAGCACAGGCTGTTCGCCCGCTGCTGGCCACGGCGGGCACTGCAGCCTCGCGACGCTCGGTGGCTCCAAGAATGGGGTGAGACCTCAGCTCCAGTTTCTGTCCCACCACAGCCCGCTCCTGGAGCTGTCCCTATCCTAATCCCCAGACCCTGGGAATGTTTTCCTGTCTTTTATGTAATCCTTTTAATGATTGATAAGTATCTTAAGAAGTAAAAGTAATGAAAATAGCTAAAGGGTAATCGGGTGGCTAATGGAGAATTAGGACAGAAGAAACTGCAAACATGACGTGTGTTGTTACAAACACCCATTGGCTGATCAATGTGTGAAACCGTTTCAGAGGGTTAAGATCTGACAGTCCATGGGACACACCCTCAAGGATTTCAGATCCAGGCACCAAATTAAGATATGCCTGGGATGCTTAAAACATTTGTGCTTTTGGCGGTGCCTGTAGCTCAGTTGGCAAGGGCGCTGGCCACATACACCTAGGGTGGCAGGTTTGAACCCGGCCGGGTCTGCTAAGCAACAATGACAACTGCAACCAAAAAACAGCCAAGCGTTGTGGCGGGCGCCTGTAGTCCCAGCTACTTTGGGAGGCTGAAGCAAGAGAATCACTTAAACCCAAGACTTTGAGGTTGCTGTGAGCTGTGATGCCACAGCACTCGACCCAGGACAACAGCTTGAGACTCTGTCTAAAAAAAATTTTTTTTGTTCTTTTAATTTTGAGATATCCAATGTTAAATTGTCTTCTCTTCCTTGAAAATGTGTCCTTACTTGTTCCCACTGGTGCTTCGTATCATTATAATAAGGAGTTATAAAAAAAATCAGAAGTAGGCTTGGCACCTGTGGCTCAAGTGGCTAAGGCACCAGCCACATACACCTAAGGTGGCGGGTTCGAATCCAGCCCAGGCCTACTAAACAACAATGATGGCTGCAACCGAAAAAAAATAGCCAGGAATTGTGGCGGGTGCCTGTGGTCCCAGCAACTTGGGAGGCGGAGGCAGGAGACTCGCTTGAGCCCATGCGTTGGAGGTTGCTGTGAGCTATGCCACGGCACTCTACCCAGGGGGACAGCTTGAGGCTCTGTCTCAAAAAAAAAAAAAATCAGAAGTATTCCAATCACATTGATGTTGGATTCTACGCTCTGAATTCATGACCCTATCACCTATCCAAATCATAGTTTGCCTAAGATCATTGATTTCATTTGCCAAGTTTTTCACTTGAGAATTCCATAATCTAATCAAATTCTTTTGCCATTTTTCCATGAAATGTGCAGTTTGAATAGTTATGGATTGCAACCCCTGTGGTAGCAGTAGTTGCAGTAACTGTAATAAATCCCATAATCGGCTTGGCACCCATAGCACAATTATGGCACCAGCCACGTACACTGAGGGTGGCGGGTTTGAACCCAGCCCAGGTCAGCTAAATAGCTGCAGCAAAAAGAAAAAATATAGCCAGGCATTGTCAGGGGCGCTACCGAGGGCGACATAGTGAGACTCTGTCTCAAAATGAATAAATCAATAAACAAATAAATAAATCCCATAATCACAGCAATCAAGGTGAACACAAATCTTTTAGACTTGCATAACATTCCTCTCAGACTTCCAATGACTATGTGCATTGATGGGGAAGAGGCCCATGGTCTGTGTAAGACAACTGGAATCCAAACACCTTTCCTTGCTCTTATTGATAGCACATTGTCACTTTGATCAAAGGTAAAGTCAATGAAAGTAAACAGTTTGCAGTTCTTACAATTAATAGTTTGTGATTCATGCAAAAAACTTTCCCACTACCAACATGTACAGAGGTTGTAGCCGAGCCACATTAAAGGCTGCCATAACTTTGTCCTTAATTGAAACTATCTCAAGGTCTGCAGGAAGGCACATCCTTTTCAAGACCCTCCGGACAGATTAGAAAAACTAATCTAGTGAGAGGCAGGCACTGAAAACAGAGCATGCTGTGGTCAGGAATTTCCTGGTAGAGACCTGAGTAGTGGTAAATCAAGATAAGGTTATTGTGCTGCTAAGTTAAAGATTACGGATGAATACTTCGTTCTTTAAAGCAAAAAGAGATAAATAAGGCTCATGACTTTCCTGTAACTTTATTGTATTATAAATTTAAGATTATGTGTGTACGTACAGAACGCTTTATTGTTAGGGTATATAAGTTAGTTAGTAAGAAATAAACTAGGGTCGCTGCATTCCTGAGAGAGCTACAACCACTTGTTCCAAACCTAACCTGTTGTTGCACCACTACTCTGCTGGCTACACAGTCTTCCCAGTTCAAAAAATCAACTGGGTTGGGTCCACCTCCATCCTTTTTAGGACAGCTGTGCAATCCTTTTGTTTTATTGTCAGACATTTTTAAGATCACCTCTATCTTCCTAGTTCTACTGCTCATATAATCAATTTTTACAGCAAATGACAATCCACTAAACACAAGAAAAGCCAGATGAGTTATATTATACTCTAGCTGATGAGACAACCAGGTTTGAATATCTAATTTCAAACAACCTTGTGCAGGACCAAGACATACAGGTAGACAATTATATCCCACCAAAACATTCACTGCCATGCCTTCTTCCTAAGTGACTTGGGAGCAGATCATCAGTAGGCCCTGGCATCCATGCACTATCATTTGCATAAACTTCAATAGCCAATTTCATCCAAGAAACAGGTCTAACAGATTTTAACATCTCATCAAAATTTTGTGCCAATGTCCCAACCATCTCAGCAATTTCGGCCTTCACCATTTCACGACCCACCATCAGGCTCCTTGGTTGCAGAACCAGGAACACAGAGCTTGGGGACTCCACCAGCTATCCCTGTTACTGTAGTGAATAGACCTTTGGTGCCAGCTTGTAGCCCATTAACATCTATATTCTCAGGTAATCAAGGGACATCATTAAGTAGAGCATTAGCACAGGCTAGAGTCAGAGGGGATTTAGAAGCATGGCAGTTTCCTGTAAATCTTCAGCCAGGATCACAGGTGCGAGGTGACCAAGAAGGTCAGGTTCAACCTGCTGAACCACAGTATATGTCCAGTGGGAAAGCTTTTCATTTGAAATTTTTAAAGATTTAAAGGGAGCCATGCAACCATATGGGCTGAATTCTCCTTTCGTTCAAAATACTGGGCAATCCATTGAGGAGAATAAGAGATTGGTTCCATTTGATTGGGAGATTCTTGCTAAGACAACTCTCAATAAATCACAATATTTGAAATTTAAAACCTGCTGGGTCGATGCCGTACAGGAAAGGGTGAGGCTGAATCAACAAGTCAATATAAATATAGATGCCAGTCAGCTGCTAGGCACAGGAAATTGGACTGGTACTCAGCAACAGAAGCTTTCACCTATGAGGCCATTTAACAGCTTAGAAAATGTTGCCCGAGCATGGAGTAAGATACCAAACGAGCCCAGGCCTCCACCCCAGCTCCCGCTGTACCCTCTTCTGCCTAGACCCAGACTTTATGAGCGGCGCCATGGGCCCAGGTCGGGTTTGCCCCCACAGCAGGAAGGAGCGGCCACTGAGGAGCCACCAAGCTCTTAAGCCATACACTATGGGTCTCTAACTCACTCACCGCGCTGTCCCAGGGCCACTTGCCCCATCCACCCCTCCAACCCAGTCCAGCTGACCCTTCTCAGGGCACAGGGCAGGACAGGCCTGAGTACCCCACAGGAACCCTGTTCCTTTCTGAACAAGCGGGGACCCAGCCCCTGGCCGCCTTCCTCCCCTCGCAGAGTTGGAAAGCTCAGTATTGGAGGAAATCTGACCCCGAGAGGTGCCCTCCCCTTCCCACTTTCTTAAGAAACAGGCTCTCACTCTATCACCAGGCAGGAGTGCAGTGGCATCATCCCCAATGAAGCCTCAAATTCTTGGGCTCAAGCGATCCTCCCACGTCGGCCTCCGGAGTGGCCTGGACTACAAGTGCGTGCCACCACACCAAACTTCTTTATCCGTTTTAAACAGAGTTGTCTTCTTGTTGAGTTTTAGTTTCTTCGTATATTTGGCATACAAGTCCTTTTCCAGATGTGTTTTCAGGTCTTTTCTCTCAGTCTGTGGCTTATGATTTTGTTTTCTCACCAGGATCTCTCACAGAGTAGACATTCCAGTAGTCTACATTATCAGTTTTTTTTTTATAGGATGCCTTTTGGTATTGTATCTAGAAAGTCATGACCAAATCCAGGAAGAGTTTCTTCTGTTTTTTTTTTTTCTTTCTGTAACTTTTATCATACCATAAAATCAGTTGAAGAGAGTCACTGCCTTATTCCTCTCTAGGCATCGACTATTTTAAGTAATACCAGAAATAGTGAAAGGCAAGTTAACACTCAGCTATGAACCTATGTGATCCTGGGGTCCCTTCTAGGGGCAGATCTCTAAGCGTTATTCTAAGCACTAGTCTAGGCTTTTCTATGCTAGTTGATTTATTTGTATTTTCCTAATTTCAGGGTCCATTGGGGGGGGAGGATTGGTTGTTTTCTTGTTTGTTTTTTATCACCTTCCATAGAGTCCTGTGGTGTCACAGCTCACAGCAACCTCCAGCTTTTGGACTTCCAGTGGTTCTCAACCTTCCTAATGCCATGGCCCTTTAATACAGTTCCTATGGGTCGCTACACACGGGTTGAGAACCACTGGCTTAGGCAATTCTCTTGCCTCAGCCTCCCAAGTAGCTGGAACTACAGGCATCCACCACAACACCTGGCTATTTTTTTGTTGCAGTATAGCTGGGGCCAGGTTCGAACCTGCTATCCTCAGTATATGAGGCTAGCGCCCTACTCACTGAGCCACAGGTGCCGCCCAGGGTCCATTTTGTTAATGTATATATTTTGTTGAGACAGACTCTCACTCTGTCACCCTGGATAGAGTGCTGTGGCATCATCGCAAGTCAAAGCAACCTCAATCTCATGGGCTGAGGTGATCCTCTTCCCTCAGCCTCCCAAGTAGCTAGGACTACAGACACCTGCCATGACATCTGTCTAATTTTTCTATTTTTTGTAGAGATGGGGTCCTGCTCTTGTTCAGGCTGGTCTCAAACTCCTGGGCTCAAGCAATCCACCTGCCTTGGCATCCCAGAGTGCTAGGATTACAGGCATGAGCCACTGAACCCAGCTTAATGTGTATTTTTGTTAGGAATCACCCATTTCCTCGAGGTTTCAACTTTGATACAATAGCTTTCTCTTATTGACTTTTAATTTTTCCTCTTTCCAGATTTTTTCAAGTATTATTAATTCTATGTACTTTTAATATTTTTTCCATCAACACTATATATATATATATATATATATATATATATATATATATAGAGAGAGAGAGAGAGAGAGAGAGAGAGAGAGGCTCAAGCTGTCACCTCTGGGTAGAGTGCTGTGGTGTCACAGCTCACAGCAACCTCAGCCTTCTGTGCTTAAGCGATTCCCTTGCTTGAGCCTCCCAAGTATCTGGGATTACAGGCATCTGCCACAACACCCAGCTATTTTTTGGCTGTAGTTATCATTGTTGTTTGGTAGGCCCAGGCTGGATTCTAACCCACCAGCTCCAGTGTATGTGGCTGGCGCCCTAGCCGTTGAGCTACAGGTGCTGAGCCCATCAACAGTATTTTTAAGATACACTTGTATTTGATTGAGAAAACTACCTTGTTTGACAATTCCTCACAATGCATTGACAATCTTAAATGATTTTTCATTAATTCCTGCTTAAGTTTAATACCTTTTGCAGGACCCAAGGGGCAGTGATATTGTTTATAAAGTTAAGAACAGGGCAGTGCCTGTGGCTCAGTGAGTAGGGTGCCAGTCCTATATACCAAGGGTAGTGGGTTCAAACCATCTTGCCCCAGCTGAACTGCAACAAAAAAATAGCTGGGCATTGTGGTGGGCACCTTTACTCCCAGCTACTTGGGAGGCTGAGGCAAGAGAATCACCTAAACACAAGAGCTAGAGGTTACTTTGAGCTGTTACTCCACAGCACTCTACTGAGGGCGACAAAGTGAGACTCTGTTTCTCTAAAAAAATTAAATTAAATTAAGAACAGGCATTAATTCTATTAACTCAGTGGGGAATATGTTCCAAAAACACAAATGTTGCATGAAATGATAAAATAGGAGAAACATTCCCTCAAAATAAGAGAATTACAAGACTGCTGATTAGTTTTATGTAATGGTAGTTCTTGACAATGTGTGAAAACAAAGTTTTAAACACTTAGGGGTAGAGGCAGTAAAAAAACTACCATTATTTGGAGATGTGAATGTCTAATTAGGAAGCCCCAAATAAATTACAAATATTTAGAAATTTCGGTAGAATAGCAAATATACAGTTGTCTCTCACTATCCAAGGAGCCATCTGGTCCTTGCTCAGTTTTTTAATCTCCTCCCCTGTTCTACTTAGCTACATCCCCTACGCTGTCTGTCTAGCTCCTCTCCTGCACTGGCTACTCTGCCCTCATACCTAGTAACAGCCTCACTGCCTCAGATTTTAGCCTCAATTACGGCTTGGCGCGTGTGGCTCAAGTGGCTAAGACGCCAGCCACATACACCCAAGGTGGCCGGTTCAAATCCAGCCTGGGCCCACCAAACAACAGTAATGGCTGCAACCAAAAAAAAAGTAGCCAGGCATTGTGGCGGGCGCCTGTGGTCCCAGCTACTTGGGAGGCGGAGGTAGGAGACTCGGTTGAGCCCAGGAGTTGGAGGTTGCTGTGAGCTGTGATGCCACATAACTCTACCCAGGGTGACAGCTTGAGGCTCTGTCTCAAAAAAAAAAAATTCATATTAGGTCCTCCCCCCCCTAGAACTCTAGCCCTCTAGCTCAAGTTTTTTTTTTTTCTTTTTATTTATTTTTTTTTTTTGAGACAGAGCCTCAACCTGTCACCCTGGGTAGAGTACTGTGACATCACAGCTCACAGCAACCTCCAACCCCTGGGCTCAAGTGAGTCTCCTGCCTCCGCTTTCCAAGTAGCTGGGACCACAGGCGCCCGCCACAACGCCCAGCTATTTTTTTGGTTGCAGCCGTCATTGTTTGGCGGGCCCGGGCTGGATTCGAAACCGCCACCTTAGGTGTATGTGGCTGGTGCCCTAGCCACCTGAGCCACAGGCGCCGAGCCCTAGCTCAAGTTTTTTTAAATTCCTGCTTTTCTGCCTAGCCCAATTCCTACGCTGCCTGCCTATCTCCTCCCCTGCCCTGCCTGCCTGCCTAACTAGCACTAGCCCCCTCCTGGGATTCAAACTTCTCTAAATATTCATATTGGGGCCATCAAGCCCTCTAGGCTTCTAGCCCTCTGGTCCTCACACAATTTTTTCAGCTCCTCCCTTAGTTCTCTTAGCTCCACCTCTATGCTGCCTGCCTAGCTCCTCCCCCAGCTTGCCTGCCTACCTACCTAACACTAGGCTCCCTGCCAGGGATATGAAACTCTTTAAATATTCATGTTGGGCCCCGCTAGCCTTCCCTAACTTTCCATCTCTGCTTAGCTCCACCTCTACCCTGCCTGCCTGGCTCCTCGCCTACCCTGCCTGACAGTCCGAAATCTAATGGAGTTTGCCTTGCTGTATTTTTTAATTACTTGGGACCAGGGACGCCTTTGTTTTCCTGCCATGCGTCTTTGACCAGTGCCCTAGACTTGTCCCACCATTGTGCCACCATTGTGTGCTGATAACTTGCTTTCTAGTTCCAAAGGTTCACAGATGGAAAGAAGACCTCAGAATAAATATATTGTGCATATACATACAGATATTTGGGGGACAGAGAGTGAACTGTGGTGGCAGACTAGTAATGAAGACAGGAAAAGAAATGTAATATTAAAATATATTATATGAATACCAGGCGGCGCTCTAGTCCTAGGAAAAGAACAACAAAACCATTCTGTGGTTGGACGCGAGACGGCGCGTCAGGATTAGAAAAGAAAAACTACGTCCGCTTCTCAATAGTGCAGCCGGAAGTTGTTAGCTGGTTGGGGTGGAGCCAGGTCCTGTTTTCCTGATTTCCCTGACTTTATCCTGGGCCTGGGGGCGGCACCAGAGTGGCATCCCCAGAGGGGCGGGGGCTACAGTCCTGAGGACCCTGCAAATCTCTTGGGGACGTGTGGCTGACCGGCAAACAGCAACTGAAGGTCACAGGGCCAGTGAGGAGGCGGGGCCTCCCCTTCCGGCGGACTCCGCCTCAGCGTGCTCAGCCCAGGGACCGTCCCATCCTCGGGGACAGCGTTCGAGCCGGTCTCGCCATGGGACCCTGGCGAGCTGCTGCTAACTGGGCTCGAGGGTGATGCTGGCTGAAGGCGTCAGGGTCCCCGCTGCCCTCCTACGGCGACGAATCAGATTTTCCACTAAGTCAGGTCTGGGAGCGAACCACCCTGCTCTGCTCCCGCGACAGCCGGGCCCCAACTCCCAACTCCAGCACTCGGCTCCGTCCTGAGGGACGATTTTGAGATCGCAGGTGATCCAGGGTTACCCGGAGGGGGCCCAACGTAATCACAAGGGTCCTCGTAAGAGAGAGACGGGAGGACAGGGGGAAAAGACGCTCTGTGCTAGCCTAGAGGTAGCCGCGCGGGGCCTCGAGAGAGAGCAGAGACACCGGCTGCCCAGGGTACCACGGAAGTCAGGTGACGCAGCGGGAGCCTCCACTTTACTGACCTCCAGAACTGTAGGAATTGTTGCAGATTTGTGGATTTTTAAGCCACTAAGTTTGTGGCAATCTAATACAATTGGCATTTGCTACTTACTCCATTAAAACAATAAAGTCATTATTATCTTTAAAACAACAGTTAAGGCTCGGCGCCTATAGCTCAACCGGCTAAGGCGCCAGCCACATACACCTAAGGTGGCGGGTTCGAATCCCCAGCCCAGACCCACCAAACAACAATGACGGCTGCAACCAAAAAATAGCCGGGCGTTGGGAGGCGGAGGCAGGAGAC
>CAUYTI010033172.1:0-17573 GCA_963575145.1 Galago senegalensis | reverse complement strand
GAGACGGAGCCTCAAGCTATCCCCCTGGGTAGAGTGCCATGGCATCATGCTCACAGCAACCTCCAACTCCTGGGCTCAAGCGAGTCTCCTGCCTCAGGCTCCCAAGTAGCTGGGACTACAGGCACCCGCCACAACGCCTGGTCATTTTTTGGTTGTAGCCATCGTTGCTTGGCGGGCCCGGGCTGGGGATTTGAACCCCGCCACCTTAGGTGTATGTGGCTGGCGCCTTAGCTGCTTGAGCCACAGGCGCCGAGCCTGGCTAACTTTTTTTATTTTTGGTAGAGGTGAAATAAATGTCTTAGTATCATGATGAAATAGAAAAAGTATTTGAAATTGGATCCAGGTTTTATTCTTGTTGTGGTTTTTTACCTGGTATAATTTACGCAACCACTTTGAGATTCAACTGCTTTTTTCTTTTTTAATTTTTTGAGACAGAGTCTCACTATGACGCCCTTGGTAGAGTGCTGTGGTGTCACAGCTCACAGCAACCTCAAACTCCTGGGCTTGAACGATTCTCTTGCCTCAGCCTCCTAGTAGCTAGGACTACAGGCTCCTGACACAATGCCTGGCTATTTTTTTTGCAGTTTTCATTGTTGGTTAGCTGGCCCAGGCTGGGTTCCAACCTGCCAGCCTTGGTGTATGTCACTGGTGCTATAACCACTGTGCTACGGGCGCCGAGCCTCAAATGTTATTTTTTCTGTTTGTTTGGGTTGGGTTTTTTTTTTGTTTGTTTGCTTTGTTTTGTTTTGTTTGAGATAGTCTCACTTAGTCATTCTGGGTAGTGCCATAGTGTCCTAGTTCACAGCAACCTCAAACTCTTGGGCTGAAGCATTCCTCTTGTCTCAGTCTCCCAAGTAGCTGGGACTACAGCACCCGTCATGATGCTGGGCTACTTTTTCTTTTTTTGGTGGAAACAGGATTTCACTTTGCTCATGCTGGTCTTGAACTCCTGAGCTCAGTCAGTCTACCAACCTTGGCCTCTCAGAGTACTAAGGGATTAGTGCTAGGATTACAGGAATGAGCCACCTTGCACAGCCAACTGCTTTTCTTTAGAAGTGGAAATTTCTTTCTTTTTTTTTATTTTCTTTTGAGACAGAGTCTCAAGCTGTTGCCTGGGTAGGGTGATGTGGCATCATAGCTCACAGCAACCTCTAACCCTGGCTCAAGTGATCCTCTTGCCTCAGTTTTTCTATTTTTAGTAGAGACGGGGGTCTTGTTCTTGTTCAGGCTGGTCTCGAACTTGGGAGCTCAAGTAATCTACCTGCCTTGGCCTCCCAGAATGCTAGGATTATGCAGTACCCCACCTGGCTTAGAAGTGGACATTTCTTAAGGGAGAATTAAATGACAAGTTGCAGTGCTTGGCATACATTTACTCAAATACTGATAGTTTCTTGTTTCCTTTGGCTAGCCTTGGTCATAATGTAAGATTTGACCTTGGACTGAAGTAACCATTTTGTATTTTATGTGTACTGTAGCCCAGTCTCAAATGATGGAGAACAGTTTTTCCTACCTCCTTGAACATTAGCCATGTTCTGGGGTCCCAGGGCTGAGGGAGGAAATCTGGCTTACTGCTGGTTGTGGCTAATGGAGTCACAGTCTGGGTTAATTTTTAGAGGAGTCTTACAGACAGTTTGGGCTTAGGAGCAGAAGAAACAGTCCATGGATTTAGATTTCTGCCTGCTATGTCTTTGGATTCCTTTCAGAGCCAGGGCTCAGAGTTGAGGGGAAAGTCCTACTATAGTGCTTCACTAACCATGGCTGCTCAGTGGCTTACATTTGATTTCTGAGTGAAAAGATGAAGAATTTCTGCTGAGGGTTTGTTGGTGGATTCTGACAGTCTGCCTTTCCCCTGGCTTCTGCTCCCTGTCTTTCTACCTATTTCTAGCTGCCAGTTTGTGGTATCTGAAGACCAAGACTACACAGCTCATTTTGCTGATCCTGATACTTTAGTCAACTGGGACTTTGTGGAGCAAGTGGTGAGTAGCTTAGTTAATCCTGTGAGCTGTTAGCTGGGTGTTGTGGCGGGCGCCTATAGTCCCAGCTACTTGCCTCAGTCCCAGGCTGAGGCAAGAGAATCGCTTAAGCCCAAGAGTTGGAGGTTGCTGTGAGCTGTGCTATCACGGTACTCTACTGAGGGCAACATAGTAAGACTCTCTTAAAAAAAAAACAAAAACAAAAACAAAAAACCAGGCTCGGCGCCTATGGCTCAACTGGCTAAGGTGCCAGCCACATACACCTGAGGTGGCGGGTTTGAATCCCCAGCCCAGACCTGCCAAACAACAATGACGACTGCAACCAAAAAATGGCCGGGTGTTGTGGCGGGCGTCTGTGGTCCCAGCTACTTGGTAGGCTGAGGCAGGAGACTCACTTGAGCCCAGGAGTTGGAGGTTGCTGTGAGCAGTGAAGCCATAGCACTCTACCCAGGGGGACAGCTTGAGGCTTTGTCTCAAAAGGAAAAAAAAAAAAAAAAACCTGTGAGCTGTTAATGGGAGAGAGGACTAAAAAAAGGAATTGTGCTGCTGCAGCAGCTATTGGCTATATTCACTGCCTGGCCTTCCTGTGGACATTTTCCAAAGGTCAGTCCCTGGTTCTTCCTGGAGTCCATTTTGTGAGTTCATAATTGGCATTGGCCTGCTGGGATGGGATGTAGAAGGCTCTAATCTGAAATTGTATGAGTTGAGAAGTAGTAACCGGGAACACTGAGGTTACCCTTTTGACCCGGGGCATGCTCATTACATGGTCATTGCTTTGTTGGCAGCCATTTCTATCAGTATTGGGCGGCACATGTGGCTTCAGTGGGTAGGGTGCTGGCCTCATATACCAAGGGTGGCAGGTTCGAACCCGGCCCCGGCCAAACTGCAACAAAAAATAGTGGGGTGTTGTGGTGGGTGCTTATAGTCCCAGCTACTCAGGAGACTGAGGCAGGAGAATTGTCTAAGCCCAGAATTTGGAGGTTGCTGTGAGCTGTGACGCTACAGTACTCTACTGAGGGCGATAAAGTAAGAGCCTATCTCTTAAAAAAAAAAACTCAGTATCATATTAGACCTTGACATTGTGGCAGGTGAATGCGCCACACAGCTACACTTTCAAAGCCACTGCTGCATTGGTTTTCTACTGAAGTTAGAAACTCTAGGTAGCCTTTGCTGATTCTAACAGGGTATCTACTGTGGAGGAATTAACTTCCAAAATGACAGGTACTTTTTTTTCTACCTTTTTTTTTTTTTTGAGACAGAGCCTCAAGCTGTCCCCCTGGGTAGAGTGCTGTAGCATCACAGCTCACAGCAACCTCCAATTCCTGGGCTCAAGCGAATCTCCTGCCTCAGCCTCCCAAGCAGCTGGGACCACAGGCGCCCGCCACAACGCCTGGCAATTCTTTTTGTTGCAGCCATCATTGTTTGGCGGATTTTTCTCCTTTTTGATGAACAAGGACTTTGGCTTCAAAGCTTGTATTCCCATTACTATGAAAATTTGTAAATCACATTAATAACATAGAAGGCCTATACAACTTACTTACAGATTGTGTAAAAAATAAAGATGAACATTATATGAAGTCTTATTAACTTCTGTGTTGAACTTATTGGTAGATTACTGAAGACTCTCTCTTTATGCCTTTATGTATGTGTACATGTCAAGTCTTTTTGTAAGTGGGATTATATAGTGATTTGTCCTATTTTCCCTTTAAGGAGAACCTTCTTTTTTTTTTTTTTTTTTTTTTTTTTTTTGCGACAGAGCCTCAAGCTATCCCCCCGGGTAGAGTGCCATGGCATCACAGCTTATAGCAACCTCCAACTCCTGGGCTCAAGCGAGTCTCCTGCCTCAGCCTCCCAAGTAGCTGGGACCACAGGCACCTGTCACAACACCTGGCTATTTTTTGATTGCAGCCATCATTTTTGTTTGGTGGGCCTGGGCTGGATTCGAACCCACCACCTTAGGTGTATGTGGCTGGCGCCTTAGCCACTTAAGCCACAGGCGCCGAGCCCCTGTTATCTTTTAATTTAAACCATTATTGTGGTTTAAATGATTTGCTTGAAGAGCTATTATGTAACTGGCCTTGTTAAATAGTTTCATGGAGATGGGTTGAGTAGGAATGTGGGATGATGATGAGAGAGGAGAGGCTTGAACTTTGATAAACCCAAGTCAACTCTGAAAGCAGTGAAACATGTGGCATTTTGTTTTCAGCGCATTTGTAGCCATGAAGTGCCATCTTGCCCAATATGCCTCTATCCACCTACTGCAGCCAAGATAACCCGTTGTGGACACATCTTCTGCTGGGCCTGCATCCTGCACTATCTTTCGCTGAGTGAAAAGACCTGGAGTAAATGTCCCATCTGTTATAGTTCTGTGCATAAGAAGGATCTCAAGAGGTGAGATAGAGATATTTATAAGATTAGATCCTAATCTAACACTTTGCCCTGTTACATCTAATGTCCATGTTACAGTGTTGTTGCCACAGAGTCACGTCAGTATGTTGTTGGTGATACCATTACAATGCAGCTGATGAAGAGGGAGAAAGGGGTGTTGGTGGCTTTGCCCAAATCCAGATGGATGAATGTAGACCATCCCATTCGTCTGGGAGGTGAGTTCTGCTAATTTATGATATGCATGATCCTGGGTGCACCTTTTAAGGGTGTTTAATATATCCTTCTAGTGCCACAAAGTTTGGGCAAGCCAGTTCACGCATGTCCACAGTAGTCATAAGATTCTAGTAGGTTAGGGCGGAGTTTGCAGAGTGGATTAAGTTTTGGTTTCAGGTTTGGTTCACATCCATACACATATCTTAATTTTTTATTTCATAAGGCTTTATTGAATAGTGTCTGGCACTGTGCCCAGTCACAGGGATTCCACAGTTAGTCAGTCTTGGTGCTTGCCATCAAAGACCTCAGTATGATATCAAAAAGACAGATTTGGACTAATTCATGTGCAGAGATGTGTTGTTACTCTGTTGCCCTGGCTAGAGTGCTGTGGTGTCATCATAGCTCACAGCAACCACACACTCTTGGGCTCAAGTAATCTTCTTGCTTCAGCCTCCTGAGTGCTGGGACAACAGGACTGTACCACCACGCCTGGCTAGTTTTTCTATTTTGAGTAGTAGAGACAAGGTCTCTTTCTTGTTCAGGCTGATCTCAAACTCCTGAGCTCAAGCAGTCTACTTGCCTTGGCCTCCCAGAGTGTTAGGATTACAAGTGTTAAAAAAGAAGGCTGTGTATGAAAGTTCCTATTTAGCCACACCATCACGAGCATTGAGCATTTTGTGATCTTGTTGGCTTTCTTGTAGATGAACAGCACAGCCAGTACTCCAAGTTATTGCTGGCCTCCAAGGAGCAGGTGCTGCACCGGGTAGTTCTGGAAGAGAAAGTAGCACTAGAACAACAGCTGGCAGAGGAGAAGCACACTCCCGAGTCCTGTTTTATTGAGGCAGCTATCCAGGAGCTCAAGGTGAGAAGATGTATTAGAAACCTAAAACTGTCAAGGGCTGAATGGATGGACAATGAGGGTAAGTTATTTCAAGCTCACATTTAAAATAATAAGCAGGCTTGGTGCCTGTAGCTCAGTGGTTAGGGTGCTGGCCACATACACTGAGGCTGGTGGGTTCAAACCCAGCCCAGGCCAGCTAAATAACAATGACAACTGCAACAACAAAATAGCCAGGCTTTATGGCGGGTGCCTGTAGTTCTAGCTACTTGGGAGGCTGAGGCAAGAGAATTACTTAAGCCCAAGAGTTTGAGGTTGCTGTGAGCTGTGATGTTATGGCACTCTACCGAGGGGGAGACATAGTGAAACTCTGTGTCAAAAAAAAAAAAAAAAAAGGCTTGGTGCCTGTGGCTCAAGGGGCTAAGGCGCCAGCCACATACACCTAAGGTGGTGGGTTCAAATACCCAGCCCGGGCCCACCAAACAACAATGATGTCTGCAACCAAAAAAAAAAAAAAAATGGCCAGGCGTGGTGGGTGCCTGTAGTCCCAGCTACTTGGGAAGCTGAGGCAGGAGACTCGCTTGAGCCCAGGAGTTGGAGGTTGCTGTGAGCTGTGATGCCATGGCACTCTACCCAGGGGGATAGCTTGAGGCTCCGTCTCAAAAAAAAAAAAGAAAAAAAAAAGATAAGCAGGGAATGGCTAAAAAGGCAATTTGCCCTGGAGTTGCTTTGGCGAGGGGGGAGGAAGGGTGAACCTAGAGACACTTAAGGCTCTTTCTAGAAAGGAACTAGTTGAAATTGTGACTGACAATGGAATTTCTTAGGTTGGCTATGTTCTTAGTTAAGCAAGGTAGGTGTGTTTTCTGGGGAAATTCTTAGATTTGATTTTAGAGATATTTTACCTGAGAGATGAAGTGGGGAAAGTTATGGCTTGCTTTAGCAGTTCCTATTAAGGATCTTAGCAAGAATTATCGTAGGATAGAATTCCTTAAGTTCTATGTACTTCACAATAGGAATTCTTAAACTTTAAGCATCAGAATCACTGATGGTTGGGTTCTACTCTGAGAGATTGCTTCAGTAGGTCTAGGTTCAGTAGACTCAGACTTGGCCATTTCCATTACACATAGTAACAAGTTCAAGTTGATTCTGCTGCTGTTCATCCCCAGACCACACTTTGAGAATCACTGATGTTGGCCAGGCGCAGTGGCTCATGCCTTGTAATCCTACCACTCTGGGAGGCCGAGGCAGGTGGATTGCCTGAGCTCAGGAGTTCAAGACCAGCCTGAGCCAGAGCAAGACTTTGTCTCTAAAAATAGCCAGGCCTTGTGGCCAGCACCTGTAATCCCAGCTACTTGGGAGGCTGAGGCAAAAGAATCACTTGAGCCTAAGAGTTTGAGGTTGCTGTGAGCTGTGATGCTACAGCACTCTACTGAGGGTGAAAAAATAAAACTCTCTCAAAAAAACAAAAAGGAGAGAATCACTGATGTAAGTTAGAATGATAAAAGCCCATGTTTATTGAGTGTTTAGTGTGCGACAGGCACAGTGCTTTACTTACATTTGTCTCACCTAAGTTTCATGTGGTGGCGTGGTAGATAACAGCTGTCTCCTTTTTTTTTTTTTTTTTGAGACAGAGCCTCAAGCTGTCCCCCTGGGTAGAGTGCCGTGGCATCATGCTCACAGCAACCTCCAACTCCTGGGATCAAGCGAGTCTCCTGCCTCTGCCTCCCAAGTAGCTGGGACCACAGGCGCTTGCCACAACGCCCGGCTGTTTTTTGGTTGCAGCCATCATTGTTCTTTGGCGGGTCCGGGCTGGGGACTCGAACCCGCCACCTTAGGTGTACGTGGCTGGCGCCTTAGCCAGTTGAGCTATAGGCGCCGAGCCAATTTAATATTCTTTAATGTTATCTAATCAAGAACCCGTCAGCCCTCTTTTCTATCATCCTTCCCCATATCTAACCTCAGTTCTGGCTTCTAGTTACAGCCTTGCCATAAACCAGCTCCATACCTAGGAATGAGTAAGTGACTCTTAATTCATACTATAAAGAGAATAGGTTGGATTAAAATGATCTCTAAAGTTTCTTCCAACCAAGTCTTGTTCTAAAAAGTACCACTGAACCTCTCTGAGAACATAACTGAAATTGAACAAGATTCACAATTAGGTGAGATATGGGCAGGTTCTCAAAAGCTGCCCCTCTGCAAGACTCAATCTCTCAGGAAAACCTAATTGTTTAAGTCCAATGTCAGGGGATCCTCTTGGCCAGCTTGTATGAGTCATTTGCCTCACCCCTAGACACTTGGGAACACCAGTTAACCCAGAAAGCTTTGCCTTCTCAACAAAGCGGAGCTGCCTTCTCTATCCATCTGCAGGTCTTATGGCTATAGTCAGGCATGCCCCACCCCAATCCTACCTTCTCATACTCATCCTCCCCAGGGTTGTGTTTCTGCAGCCAGTCGGCCAGGGGCCGGTCCTTGAAGGAGCCGGTCACCCCATGCTCCACCTGGATCTTGCGCAGCGTCTCGGCGTTGGGGATCATCTCAACCATCCCTGTGAGAGGAGGAACCGGGATCACGCTCTAGAGCAGAATACAGAGGACTGTGGGGCGAGGACTACAAGAGCTGTGCTGGATGCTTCCCTATAAATTAAGGTCCAGGGTATTTGGACAAAGTCTGATCAGAATGGGAAAAGGATAGTGGTAGAAAGGAAGGTCATTCCCCACATTTCATATTCTACACTGTGACTCTTCAGTGTCCCCTGAAGAGGACCCTGCTGCTCCCTTTGTTTTTAACATTTACTATGGTGATTTTCAAATATATAAAAGAATAAAAGCAATAGGATCATGCATTCACATGTAACTATCACCCAGCTTCAAAACTTACCCATATTGTGCTAAGCTTTTTTCATCTATTTCACTCGCCCAACCCTGCTTCCTCACTCTGCACCACTGCTGCTAAATTATTTTAAACCAAATTCCAGACACTTAATTTCACTCATAAATATTTCAAATGTAGTCAACAAGGACATAGCCACCATGCCATTGTCATATTCAAAAACTTAACAATATTCTTTAATCTAATCTGATAGTGTATATTCAAATTTTCCCTAATCATCTCAAAAAATATTTCCTTTTTTCTTTTTCTTAGAGACAGTCTCACTTTATCGCCCTTAGTAAAGTGCTCCAACTCCTGGGCTTAGGCACCTCCTGAGTAGCTGGGACTACAGGCACCTGCCAGAACACCCGGCTATTTTTTTGTTGCAGTTTGGCTGGGGCTGGGTTTTAACCCACCACCCTTGGTATATGGAGCTGGTGCCCTACCCACTAAGCCATAGACACTGCTCCCCAAAATATTTCTTTTTGGTTCATTTCTGTGAATCAGGATCCAAAGTCTACACGACATGTTTGGTGGTTGTCTCCACATCTGTCTGAGTTTATAAGTCTCCCATGCCTTCTTTCTTTAGGCCTTTTGACAGTCTCTAATGAAATAACCTTGCCCTGTGGCTCAGTGCCTGTGGCTCAAGCAGCTAGGGCGCCAGCCACATACACCTAAGGTGGCGGGTTCGAATCCCCAGCCTGGGCCCACCAAACAACAATGATGGCTGCAACCAAAAAATGGCCAGGCGTTGTGGTCCCAGCTACTTGGGAGGCTGAGGCAGGAGACTCACTTGAGCCCAGGAGTTGGAGGTTGCTGTGAGCGTGGTGCCACGGCACTCTGCCCAGGGGGATAGCTTGAGGCTCTGTCTCAAAAAAAAAGAAATAACCTTGCCCTTTTCATTTTCCTGGAGGAGTACAGTTCATGTTGGGGATGGGCAGAAAGGCAGTAAGCAAATGGGTCCCCTCCATACCCTCTGCCTGCCCATCCCCCATTCACTACCCTCACCCTCGCTCCCAACTGACCTCTCCCCCGGCCAGTGGCAAAACAACGGAAAATGACCATGCGCATGTCCAGCCCCTCCTGGACCCAGATCTTGCTCATGATGCGAATCATCTGCAGGGTTAGCATGTCCTGGCGAAGGTCATCCCCACACTAGACAGAGGAGGAAAATGATCAGAACTGGTTCCCACTGCTTCCTTCAGTTCCCGGATCTCCCAGGTGGGCTACCTTAACCCAAACTACAGTGACAGGGAGGGACTGCCCAGTTCTGCCTCACCCCTCTGACGTGCCTACTCAACTCACACCAGGCCAAAGGTGGGTCTATAACCTTCTTGGTTTGCCCATGCAGTGTTCTGGCTCTTCCCTCAATCTCACATCCCCTTCTGAAATGAAGTTCTTCTTTTTTTTTGAGACAGAGCTTCAAGCCGTCACCCTGGGTAGAATGCCATGGCATCACAGCTCACAGCAACCTCCAACTCCTGGCCTCAAGTGATTCTCTTGCCTCAGCCTCCCAAGTAGCTGGGACTACAGGCACCTGCCACAACGCCTAGCTATTTTTTTGGTTGCAGCCATCATTGTAGTTTGGCAGCTCCAGGCTGGATTTGAACCCACCAGCTCAGGTGTATGTGGCTGGCGCCTTAGCCGCTTGAGCCACAGGCACCAAGCCTGAAGTTCTTTTGCATGAAGCCCTCCTGACCATTAGGCCTTTTTATTTTTATTTTTATTTTTTTAGAGACAGAGTCTCACTTTGTCGCCCTTAGTAGAACGCTGTGGCATCACAGCACACAGCAACCTCCAGCTCTTGGGCTTCAGCTATTCTTTTGCCTTACCCTCCCAAATAGTTATTTTTATTTTTCATTTTATTTGAGTCTCACTTTGTTGCCCTAGGTAGAGTGCCGTGGTGTCACAGCTCACAGTAACCTCCAGCTCTTGGGCTCAAGTGATTCCCTTGCCTCAGCCTCCTGAGTATCTGGGACTACAAATGCCTGCCACAATGTCCAGCTATTTTTAGAGACAGGGTCTCGCTCTGGCTCAGGCTGGTCTCAAACCTTTAAACTCAGGCAATTCACCCACCTCAGCCTCCCAGAGTGCTGAGATTACAGGCATGAGCCACTGCGCCGGCCATCAGGCCTTTTTAAAACTTGAATGTCAATAGTTTCAACTTAGAATTTGCACACAGCAAATACATATTACTGAGTCACATATGTGCTTTTTGTCTCCCTGACTAGATTATCAGCTCTAAGGCTATGATTTATTCTCAGAATCATAGATGTACCAGAGTTAGGAAGAAACTTAGGGTTCATCTAATCCAACCTGCATGTTGTTTATTAATTTCCTCTTCAACATCCCTGCCACATGGTCATTTGGCCTCTGCTTGAATATCCCCAGGGATAAGCAGATCCCTACCTTACCCACTCCAGTGTTGGGGCAGCTTTGCCCTCAGCTTTGCCACTTCTATACTCTGAATTGTCAGGTGCTTCCCTCCACCTAACACTCTGTTCTTAGTCTTCAGGGGCCAGGCAGAATTAGTCTAAACCCCTTTTTACCTGATAGTCTTTCATGCATTAAAAAGGCAGCACAGAAAGAGAACTGCCCACGGCTGCTTCTGCCACCCTTGGGCTGCTTTCTTCTCTCTCCCACCGTTACCTCAACAGGCTTGAGTAAAATATGCTCACCTTGAAGATGACACGGATGTTCTCACCCAGGGGATCCACATTTTGGAAGGAAAGTTTGAGGGGGACTGCATTGGAATTGAAGTAGGAACAGTCCTGCCACAGGAGAGAGTGTAGCAATGCAGGTCAGGTGGGTCTACGCTCAGGAAGGAAAATGTCCTCACCACTTTGAACCAAGATGCTACTGGTCCACCCAAAAGCTGCTCATCGTTTCTTCTAGATTCCTCAGGAATCCAAATTCCTGCTTTCTGTCTTGTCATCATCCCAGTTAAGTTTGTTATAACCTCAGCTCCAGCACCCGATCACTCATGCCTTCAGTTCACTCTGCAAACAACTCTCTAGTTGTGTCAGTCACACATCCCTTCCACACCTCAGTTTACTCCACTGTAAAATGGGGTTCATAATAGAACCGAATTCCCAAGAGTTCTGAGAAGGAAATGCAACAACTAACATAAAGCACTTAGAACAATGCCCACACAGAGAATGCTCTATAAATGACAGATGACAGCTGCTATCATCAGCACCGTCCCCGGCTTCATCCCCCACATCACCAGGGAGAGACACTTGCCCAGCCTCCAACCCAATTCCTCAACCCTCCAAAGTGTCAGGCTAAAGTCTGTAAACATTTAGGGACACAGACACAAAGTGGGTTATTACAAAAGTTTTGAGATACACGAAAATCAAGAAAGGTAAAATCTGCATGGACAGAAACACCAATAAGCTGAGCAAGGTGAAACTTGGATGGCTGAATCACAAGGACACTGTCAACTAGGATTCCTGGAAGTGACATAATGAACCATAACACAGTCTGTCTCAGAATTTTCATAGTGACCCACGTATGCCTTTCTTCCTCACATCTCTCAATAACCAGGTCAGCAAGGACCTCACCTCCACTGAGCTCTCCCCTCCCACTCCAAGAGCCCCAAACCCACTGATCACTCACCCTGGGCACAATTCCTTTCACCAACAGACTGGGGCTGAGCGGCAGGCGGCATGAGCCATTGAGGGCAAAGAACTGCTTTACCTCCTCCAGACCTGTGCGGAGGATTCCCTGGAGAGGAGGGGAGGAGGGGAGAAGTGAGGTGGTGGGGGCCAGGAGCTCCACTTAGAATCAGGAATGGGTTCTCAGGGCTGGTAAGAAAACAACCTCCTGAGAACTGTGGACAATATCCAGGAGACTCTTTTTTTTGAGACAGAGCTTCACTTGGTCACCCTTGTAGAGTGCCATGGCATCTTAGCTCACAGCAACCTCAAACTCTTGGATTCAAGTGATTCTCTTTCCTTAGCCTCCCAAGTAGCTGGGAATATAGGCGCCCACCACAGCACCCCCGCTATTTTTAGAGACAAAGTCTCGCTCTTGCTCAGGTTGGTCTCAAACTTGTAAGCTTAGATAATACACCCGCCTCAGCCTCCCAAGTGCTGCGAGTACAGGCTTGAGCCACCACGCCCAGCTCAAAATATCCAAGAGACTCTTAAGAAGTAAAACCACCCACCTGTGCTCCTGCCTGGGTCAGTGCAGGAGCAGGAAGAGGCTGGGCAGGTGACATGACAGCACAAAGCACGCCACCATGAACTGAGGGTCAGGCTAGCTCTCAAGGCGGAAGTGCTGCTCAGACATTTGCCAAGAAAATCTAGTAACCTAGACTTTAATATAAATTCTCTCAATTTTGAAATGTCAACAACCAGGAATATACTGGCCAAATACAGGGCCTTTATGCAAACAGAGAAAGGTGCCTGGGTGGCAACAGCCCTGAACTATGGCTCATTGCATAGTCAACAAAATATGGCTGGATTTCAGACCTCATTTGCCAGTTCTGCCGAGTGCTCTTGTGCAGTGAACAACTTACACAACTGTGCTTAGCCTTTAAGGCAAACATCTAAATGAAAATTTCAATATTCAGCAGGTCAAAGAAAACACACCCATGGCTATATCAAGCTAGCAGGCTGCCTGTTTGTGACCTCCAAGTGCCACTCTACCTGCCACTCCAGCTACAGAAGCCTGAGACTAGAACAGGTGGAAGCAGGTTCACCCCACTCACCTGCCTTGCAGATGGAGCTGCCTCTCGGACTTGCTGGGCTAGTTTGGCCAGGGAGTTGACAAGCCAGCACTGGCGGTTAAACTCCTCCCTCAACCCCTTGCCACAGCAGCACAAGAGGGCTGCCAGCAGATACTGGTAGCGAATGCTGAACTGAGAGTCCTTGAGGCCGTCCTTCAGCAACCTGCAAGGCAGAAGGAGTGAAGAGTTGAGACACTCAACAGGACTACAGGCAAGGTGTAGAGGGAGAAGGGGTCAGACCCAGCTCTAACTCACTGCAAACCGTATCCTAAACTTGGAAGGGAAAATATCCCTAGGATGTACAGCTTATGTAGAAGTGTGTGTCCACTCAGCATGCGTCCACTGTCTTGTCTTTTTCTTTTCTTTACTATCTCTAGGGATTCTCAGAAGCTGTATTTAAGTAGAACTCAAAGTCCCCCTGCATCTTGTTTCTCTTTATATTTCTGCCATGTGTGGGTGGAGAGGAGGGGCAGGGATGATCCTTACTGTGTTAAATGGGGGTGAATTGAGTCCCCCATGCGGAAGAGATGCTAGTCCAAGGCCACATGGTTAAGTCAGCAACATACTGCGACCCACATAACACAGCTCCTTACCCTTGCATGCCCAAGAGTAAAATACTCCCACATGGAAAGCACATGTCTACCTCCCACTTTTCTGCACACAGTTTTACCAGAAGAAGTAGTGAGTCACTCTCAAGTCAGAGACAGCTCGTTTCAGGAGGAAGCGCACCAAGGGGCTATCCAGGTAACACTCATACTTTAGGGCCTGTTTAGCAGAAAAGGAGAAAGAAAATGCGAGGCTTTGTTACCTGTCTATAATCTATACCCACAATTATCTCCATTAGGAACTCTGGATTCTAAGGAGCAAAACGCAGGCTGACTTGGGGCTGGGAACCTCAGAACTGCTAGGAAGGCCAAGCTACCCACCTGTACCAGCTGGGGCAGGTAGTCGAGTAGCTCAGCATCCGAGAGCGAGCCAATCCACTGGACAGCCATTCGACGCACTTCTTGGTCCGGGAATCTGCAAAACAGAGCCCAACACCCTGACAACCCCACTGCAGGCTCTGAGGCAAAGGTGTGAGCCAAGCACCCTCACACCTGGGCTCCAGAGGCATGGAGGGAGAAAAGGCAATGTCTTCCAGAATCTGCCAAAGCCACTGAAAGAATCCTTAGCACCTTTTCTGGGTACCAACCCTTAGGAAGGGTGCCCTCCTTCATGATCAAAGTCTACTTCAGCCCACGGTGGAGCAATAGGATGGCCACACTCATTCCTTGGATGACTTACAGAAAGCAGGACAAAATCCTCAATCCTACTCCCTAAAATGTTTTCCTTCACTCCCACTGTGCTAGAAATCCCATCATCAAAGAGCCTTCATGTGGATTAAAGCATAGTTTTGTCTTGTTAACATTCTTTAATCCACAGTTTACCATGCAGATAGTAGTAAATCACAGAATTTTATGTAAGGCAATATACTGTGCATGGGCAGAATTAGTTTAGCAGAGATTAGCAAAGCCAATGCCTCAGAAATTCCTAAAGGCGGGTCACATGAATTAGGTATAATTTGATTACTAAGAGTGGCAAGAAATAAGCAGAGAATCCTGGGTAACGTCTAGGAAAGGCAGCCCAGGAGCCTGAGACTGGGAACCTTGGGTCCCCAGAGAATCCTTCTGGGTAAAGGGGAAGGGGGCTGTTAATGTAAAACCAAGCTGGGGTTTGAGTTACATAGTGTGTACATTTGTCAAAACTCATCTAATATACAGGTAAATTTTGCCTCAAAAGAAAAATGCAGCAAACACTGAGTTCTCATTAATGATGTATATGATTAAGTATTTAGGAAGGAGTTTAATGATGTCCGCAATGTATTTCAAAATGCAAAAAAAATAAGATGGATCAATGGATGGGTAGAGGGATGGATAGCCATGCAATAAAACATGGGTTTTTTTGAGCAAATGTTCATGATAGAATCTAGGTGGTACCCACTGTACAATGTTCAATTTTGTTGTATGTTTGGAAAATGTCCATAATATAACACTGGGGGAAAAATGAGAAAGACAAAACAAAAAGGAGAAATAGAAAAGCCCTGAATATCCATAGCCACTTTATCATGTTCTCCAGGGCTGGCTCAGGTCGGTGATGGGCAATGCCAAGGCCTGGCTTCCCCACACATGGTCAGGGGAGGTGTTATAACTCACGTGGCGTGCAGGAGCCCCAGGGCATCCTGGTGGTTCATGTGGGTCCACTGCTTCAGGAGGGCATAGACGTCGGGCAGGCACGCCCACTCCCAGCTGGGGGCGCTGTCGAGCACCAGGGGGAGTGAGCTCACCTCTGAGTGGCAATAATATCGCTTCTCCCACAGGCGCTTCCTGTCAGCATCAGTGAGCCTGGGAGGAGCGGGAGGGTATGAGGCGGTTGGGGGTGGAGAGAAAGAGAGAGAGAGGTGCAGAGTCAGGCATAGGGCAGAGTACCCAAACTGCTACTTACTACAATCACCTGAGAAGCTTAGCAACTCTCTTCCCAGGCCCAGATCACACCCCATACCAATTAAGTCTGAATGACCAGGGAGGCCAGGCATAGATATTTTATAAAGATCACTAGATGATTCCAATGTGAAGCAAAGGTCAGGAACAAGGGCCTAAATCCCGTGATCCCAACTCGGGGACATCACAAACTGAGGCTGAATGGAAGGTGCTGCTCCTGCAGACAACCACCAGAGGGCAGGGTCTGGGGAGCTGAGTGGCTCCTTCATGGCAGGGTCTGGGGAGCTGAGAGGCCTCCTGGGTCTTCGGGACAGCTGTCAGTTTGATAGGACTGCAGTCATTGGGCCTAGCCTGAGATCAGGTGTCTAATGGGTAAAGGGAGCTGAGGGGCTAATGAAGTAGAGGCAGCAGGAATGGGGGCAGGGAGGCCTGCAGTCACTCAGCTTCTCCAGCTACCCTGGTGGGACACAAGGGAAATAGATGAGCCCCATCTCCCTCACTCCCCTTCACCAGCAAGTGCACAGGGTTCTGCAGGAGTCCCGAGGTGAACAGGGGTAGCAGGCAGGGAAGGTGCTTCTTTAATCCTGGTGAAAGCAGCAGCCCAAAGAATGAGATCAGCCTGGACTCATTTACCCCTGAGAGCTGCCAGCTTGCATTGACACCTGATCCTTTTTGGAAAGTGACAGAGCCAGAAAAATGCAAAGGGGCAGGGTGTGGGGCCAGCTGCTCCAGTGGACAGCAAGTAGAAGATGACAGATATCTGGGATGTGGGGCAAAGCTCTGGTCTTCCTGGGTAGTGGGCATGGGTGGGCATTCTCAGATCTCATTTCCTCACTTTCCCTAGCATCAGTGCCTGAAGACAGGCCTGGGGGCTGCTACTACTTCCTACTTCGGTGGCAATGCCCACCCATCCCAACTGCACTCCCAAAGCAGGAGGACAAGGACCTAGGATTGGGAAGTGAGAAGTCAGATAAAACATGAACGACTTAGTGAGGGAACAAAGCCACATAGAGGGGATCCCCTGGGCCTCACCAGTACAGGGATTCCTTCTGCATGATGTCTTTAAGCTTGCGTTGGTCTTCCTCCCGGAGGCTGGCAAACTCATAACGGGGACTGAACTTGTCTCCAGGGGGACTTGTGAACTTGATATCAAAGGCCGAGGTGGGGAAGTCAATCTAGGGGATGGGATCAGAGAAGTGAGGAGAGGGAACTGACAACACATTCATGTGTGGGTCCAAGTTTCTCACACCCCAGAGTTCCCTTTTCTATTTGTAAAATAACCCAGCTGGACTTGGAAACCTCTTAAGTCCCTTCCAGCTATAACTTTCAGCAAAAAATGAAAAGGAAACAGAAAAAACAAATGAACAAGTGAGGAAGAGGTTCAGCTGAGATGCATCTAGGTAACAAGACAAGCCCAGCCCAGAACTTTGAATAGAAATGTCATGAAGCTGAGGCTGGGGAGACTTCCATGTGGCTGAGGGGGACATTGCTGCCTGACAGGAGGTGGGACCACATGCTGACCAACTCTAGGGCCTGTGACACTCTTTCCTTGCTCTATGCCACCAGAGGCTCATCCTCCTAAAATGGGTATCAGAACTGAGGGAGTCAATTTTCCAAAGGAGTAGGTGGCGCCTGTGGCTCAAAGGAGTAGGGCGCCCGCCCCAAACACCAGAGGTGGCTGGTTCAAACCCGGCCTGGCCAAAAACTGCAAAAACAACAACAAAAAATTTCCAAAGGAGCTCTAGTTTCTTTTTTCCTTTACTTTCCCCCTTTTTTTTCTGTGAGACAAAGTTTCCTTCTGTTGCCCAGGCTAGAGTGCCATAACGTCAGGCTAGCTCACAGCATCCTCAAACTCCTAGGCTCAAGGGATCCTCCTGCCTTAGTCTCCCAAGAAGCTGGAATTATAGGTGCCTGCCACAACACGCAGTTAATTTTTCTTTTTCTTTTTTTTTTTTTTTGAGACAGAGCCTCAAGCTGTCCCCCTGGGTAGAGTGCTATGGCATCACAGCTCACAGCAACCTCCAACTCCTGGGCTCAAGCAAGTCTCCTGCCTCAGCCTCCCAAGTAGCTGGGACCACAGGTGC
>CAUYTI010033170.1:0-64210 GCA_963575145.1 Galago senegalensis | reverse complement strand
TTTTAAAAGTTGGAACTTCAGGCTCAGCACCTGTGGCTCAAGTGGCTAAGGTGCCAGCCATGTACACCCAAGGTGGTGGGTTCGAATCCAGCCTGGGCCTGCCAAACAACAATGATGGCTGCAACCAAAAAATAGCCGGGCGTTGTGGCAGGCACCTGTGGTCCCAGCTACTTGGGAGGCAGAGGCAGGAGACTCACTCGCTTGAGCCCAGGAGTTGGAGGTTGCTGTGAGCTGAGATGCCACGGCACTCTACCCAGGGGGACAGCTAGAGGCTCCTGTCTCAAAAAAAATAAAAAGTTGGAACTTCAAAACAAAAATGTGTCAGTTCCTTAATAGTCACAAATTATTAATATTAAGAAAAAGCTTGAAATTATTTAGATGTTTTAAAATATCCAGCTCAAAATGTGGACTAAGTTAACATTTAAAATCTTAATTAGCTATGTATTTGACATCTTGAGAACAGTGCATTTAAACAAATGACCTGCTTATTCCCTTTTTATTTAATTATTTTTTTGTGTTCTCTTGTGGACAGCAAATCTTCATAAAAGGAAAGATTTTAAATGGTAATAATGATTGTTAGGAAGCAGTAATGTAGCCCGTCTCATATGCTCCTGGTAGGAATGTCATAGCCTTTGATTATCATGTTAACTTTTGAGAATTACTTGGGGATCTTCTAATTCAAGACCAGAAGGAGAAAGTTCATTCCACCCTATTCTTCTTGCTGATTATGGCTAAAACATCTACTCAAAATACATAAAGCAACTCGGAGAAACCTTAGAAGCTTGAAAAGAAGAAAACCAAGTGAGCTCAGGGCTTTGGGTAAAAGTAATGAGTTTTCTGGAATTTTTTATGCTTCCTGTAGGTCTTAGCCTGGATGCTAGAGATGCCTACTACCCCCAAACACCAAAGGTTGCAGCCAAAAACACATTCAGAAAATATTCCACTCTTTGGCCAAGGGACCATAAAAGGGCATCCCTACAGAGTAGAAACCTCTCTCTAGATACACATCTTCCAGGTTAACGGCGGGAAGCAAAGAGGGCAAGTGGCTCTTCCATCCACACTCTGGGTGCTGCAGAGAGACAGTAAGGCAGAGCTCCATTGAGGATCCCTGCCGGTGTCCTTGCGTACTGCCTCCCAGTGTATCTCCTTGTCTTACTAGACCATTATTTACCCACCCAATAAGATTTTTCTTTGTATAGCTATGTTTTTTATATCTTCTTTTTTTTATTAAATAGACCTGTTGGGTTTTTTTTTTTTCATAATATCTTTTAAAGTTTACATTTATTTTCTTGCCCTCTTTGAAATATCCAGCAAAATTGATTTTAGGGCTATTCTATTTTTTATCTATGAGCGTGTCTTCAACAAAAACTAATCTTACGTGTTTGCATTCCTCCAGGCGGGGTTATACAAGCAAAGATTCCCATGATGGTCTTCCAGATCTTCCTTCATTTAGTCCCGGCAGTGAGGGTTCAGGCAGCTCACCTTGATCTAGCAGGATTCAGCTGGGCTCTCTGGAAACCCCTACACTTCTCCGCTGTAGCACTCTCTGAAGACTGGCGTGAAGACTCACCTCCTCTCCGTGAGGTGAGTTTGCTGAAATTTTACCTTTGCTTTGAACAGCTCTTTGTTCTTTCTTTTCTTTTCTTTCATTCATTCCTTTCGCAGCCCAGCTGTGTACTGTAGCTCAATTACGCCTCCTTATCTTGGCTCTCACTCTTGCCCCAGTTTGACTTTCTATCCCTCTCCTGTTTTCACACAAGCCCTTGTCTCTGGTTCTGCTTTTAGTGAGTTGTTGCTGGAACTTAGACCAACACACAGCTCAGATGAGTAACTTTTACATTCTTCTAAATAGGAGCACTTTGCCTCAACAATTTTTTTTTTTATTTCGAAACAGAAGTCTCACCCTGTTGCCCCAAGAGTGCCATGGCATCTTAGCTCACAGCAACCTCAAACTGCAGTGCTCAGGCCATCCTCATATGTCAGCCTTCCAAATAACTGGCACTACAGGCATGGACCACCGTGTCTAGCCAGTTTTTTGGTCAGGTTGGTCTCCAACTCCTGAGCTCAAGCAATCCACGCACGCTGGCCTCTCAAAGTGCTAGGATTACAGGCATGAGCCCCTGGGGCTGGCCCTGCCTTGACAAATTTAACAGATAGTTTTATGTTTAGCAACTTTAAGGGATGACTTGAATTTTTGTGATGAAATAAGTGGCTGTAGTAGGGGTCTGACAAATAATTCATCTGTGTGTGTGTTTTCACAGTGTCTGCATGTAAGGCAGTCGGTAAAAATTCATTTTAAACATTTTTACTGAAGTAGTAGTTATGAAAACTTACAATCTGCGATGCACTGTGTCCGACATGGAAGGTCAAGATACAGAAGACATGACCCTCACTTTCAATAATTTTATTGTTTACTGGGAAACATAGTCAAGGAAGCCACAAATTCCAATCCAGTGTGATAGGTGTCCTCATACAGGGCGCTATGGAGTCATTGAGGAGACACACAGGTAAGTATCAGAGAGGCTTTGTGAGAGAAGGAGATATTTTGGTAGAGTTCTGAAAGACAATGATAATGATAATACTCATTTATTCAGAGTGCATGACGTATTGCAAGCTGGACGGTCCACCTGTACAATTTGGCTTACTAATAACTACCTTATATGATGGACTCTTTTAACATCCCCCTTAGCAGATGTAGAAAGGGAAACTTAGGTCAAATGACTTAAATATGAGTAAGAATTAGCCAAGTAAAGAAAAAGAATAACAAATTCAGCAAAAGACTACAGTAAGTCACAAAGACTTGAGGAAATGAGTCCCATGGGTGACTGATGCACCCTAACGTTTCTGGTTAAGCTTAGACCTCGGGGTTAGATTTGGAGATGAGGGGAGAGAGAAAGCAAGAGCCAGATCCTAGAGGTCACGTCCATACCCTGAGCAGCTGGAAAGAGGACTGACAGATGCTAACCGGGGGGTGACCTGCTCAGATGTGTATTTTAGAAGAAAAAATCCCCCTTAATGCATCACAGAGGTGCAAAACGAGATTCCATGCGTCACAGTGACCTAGTTTTTTGCCACCTGTTACCCTATTTCCTCTCTCAGCCTCTAACTGATACTTTATCCATTCCTTTGCGATGCTCAGCTTGGATGGCTGGAAACTGCAATTCTTGTTTTCCAGCTGGTTCCCTGTTAGGTTTGCCTGTAGAGAACAGGAGACTGACAGGCAGGAGGAGTCGGAAGGGGCTTGCTGCTTCCCGGTACATTCCTGCTGGTGTTGTCATTCAGCACCGGCCCTCAACCCAGGCAGAGACTGTTCCTTATAGTCTCTGGCTTTTGGCGTTGCTCTCAAAAACCAGACACCTCAGGATGGAAACGGACACTGAGGCAGAGGCAGCAGATACTCCATGTCCATTTGTTACGAAGAGATTATTAAAAAATCTCTTTTGTTATAGGTTGTTGAGAAAGTTAATTAAATTTGTAGACAACCTAATAGCCAGTTATTTAAAGTAAATACGTCTGATGATGTTTGAATAATTGCACATATAAGTAAGATATTGAACACGTTTATTTACTCACATGTGTATTCATTTACTCAAAACCATTTATTGCAGGCTTTAACGTGCCAGAGCACTCACAATGTGCAGATAAAGCTATTAAATAGGAAGTATTCCTTCACTTGCACAGCTGATGGTTCAGTGCAGGGAAATAAAACCAGTAGGCAAATTTATAAATAAAATAAGATACTTTCATATAGGGAGAGGTTTTATCAAAATAATGCAAGAGGGAACTAGGATAAAATGCACGTCAGTTGGGCATGCATTTGGCGGCAAGTTACCAAAGATGCAACTAAATCATAAGGACATTTATGATTCACTTTGTTAGAATTTGGGAGGTAATTGGTCTCAGGGATGGTTGGGAAGCTCAGCGTCATCCAAATTCATGCTACTGCTAACTTTCAGCTTCATTATTTTTGTGTGTTTGGTTGTTGATTCTCATATGTGACCACTTTCGGCTCCCACATTTACAAAAATTACATTAATATCAGTGTCAAGCAGAAACAAAAATGCAAGGACAGAAATACAGGTGGAGGTCTTGGCTATAGGGGGTAGAACCAGAGGGACTAGTTGAAGGATGAGGGACGTCTGTGAGTTTGTGCTTGTATTACGTATGAGCATAGGCTTTTTTTTTTTAATGAGTGTACATACAGATAGCTGTTTAAAATTTTATATCTTAAGTTTTCAAATGATTTCACAATACTTAGTTTAAAAAAAAAACAGCATTAACTTGATGCTTTACTTTTTTCTCTAAAGGACTACGCAACAGTAGTTGAATGATGGAGGATAAGAGGTGTTAACAACCCTTCAAAGATACGATTATTGCACTACTAGTGGTGACATTCAGCTTTATATGTGTGCTGAAGAAATTGGCAAACCCCCAACTCTGGCAACTCACTTCCATATGGGAGTTATCCACTGTGGGAGGTCTGGATATCCCAGCAAAATGACCTTCTGGTCCTGATTATCTGCATAACCTTGGGTTTGTAGATTAATAATTTTTCAATGTACTGTCTTTCTGGAAATGGGTATAATTAAACTTGTCACTCAAGGGTACTATATGATTTAATCACTTAATTTTAAGTAAAGCTCTCTGAGATCCTTAAGTAAAGGAGCCCATGCATATCATTATGAAGACACAATATTATAATAGTGTCTTGCTGAGCTCTAGGAAATTACATCGCAGAGACTATTTCTAATACTCACAGAAAGCCACCTTATAAATGGTAGTATTTATAAAGCATTTCAACATCCATCAGATAAATCTGAAGGGCATGTAACAATATGATAGATTGAGCCATTAATAAAAATGCCATTCAACATTTGTTTCCAGTAGGGCATAATATTACAACTTTTTAAATACAGGGTGGACATAAAGCTCATGTGTCATTTACCGTGTTAAAATGTGTCAAATTGCACACAAACTTCACGTCCACCCTGTGTGTCATTTATTTAGAAAAAGCCTCACGTGCATGAATCGTTGAATAGTGATTCAGTCCATAATACAATTAGGAAAAATCTGGAACATATCACACTCCTAAATCCTTTGGAGTGAATTCATTTCCATGTTCTTCTAGATAGATTTTTATTTGTATTTATCTGCACATTCTGTGTAGGGATTCTAAATATATATCAGTAAAACTCAAAATTTAGACACTTAGAGACACAGTCTATTTCAATAAAATATTAGGATAGCCTAGCAAACATTTATTTCTTGAAGCACTTGAGAGAAACCTCACCCAGGGATAGACAATTCTACCCAAGAAAGGAAAGAAAACACTGGTGAACGGCAATGATTCCTTCCCTCTGCCCTAAACCACGTTGCTGCCCTGTCTGCTAGCAGCATTCATAATGATTCCTACAGGCTTTGAAAGCTTAATAAGCAAGAGCACAACTATATTTTATGTCTATGGTGAGTAAGTAGCTTTATGTACACAGATGATTACAAATGTATCATTTCCAACCTCCATCTTGAGAGAAAAATATAACTTTTTCCCTGGCAATTTGAAGAGCTGTGTTGTATAGTGCTGTATAGTGAATTACAATAAAAAGTTGAAGTACAAAAACATATCTCTTACTAATGCTTCCATGAACCATGCTGTTTCTCAGTGAGTGTTTGACATTTATGTATCTACGGTACAGAGATATTCTATAAGGCTAGACACTGGGGAAAAATATACCCAGTAGGTGTTGCCCATATATTATCTATTCTGTTTGTAAAGAGAAGTGCCGTAGTTATATTATCTCTTACCGCAGTGACCCAGAAAGACATACATTTACATTAGAACTGCTTGGTATAATGGTCATCATTTGTGCGTATCAGCCTGGACACTTCTATCAATGTATTTATTTTGGAGACTTTGATAAATAGAGCCTCGCATTAGGTATTATTCATTCCATTTCTGTTCAATAGACATTTATAATCGCGTTGTATGCCAAACACTATCTAGGCTCTGGAGATTTGGCAGATTGTACCCTTCTGCTCAGAGTCTGCATTCTTATGGGAAGTAAGATAACTTACCTATTATGCCCTGAAATTTGAATAAATCATCAAGAAAAGTAGAGAAAAAAACATCCAGAATGTCTAAAAAGGTAAAAAGAAAAAAAACTGTGGCCTCATCTGCTTTTATATTTTTCTAAAACAAAAATATCTCTTTAGCAAAAAGAGAGAGTATAAGATGAGCCAGATTTGATCTCTAGACCGAAATGATTTGTGCTGACCTGAGAAAATTACTTCCAACAATGTACCATCTCATCAAATTTGGGGCTATCTCTTATCCTTCATACAAAGCTCACAATTTTTTTGCTATTGTCTTGCAATTGGCACATGGATATATTTTGTTTTTCTCTGGGCTTTGTTGAATAGCAATTAATATTATTTTATTGACTGCCAACAAAATTCACATACAAAATGTAACTTCCAACTTCACTTCTCAGAAAATCCCAAGTCTGTCCCCCTCATGGCAGCAATGTGCTGGGGTTCAGTAATGTCTGCAATGCCACATTTCAGAAGAGGCCCACTGCTCCCACAACTCCGGACTCCCACTGTCCCCCTAACCTGAGTCACTCCATCCAACTACATTTTCTGCATGGGCCTTAGAGAGTCCTGTGTTGGGACCACTGGTTTATTGGAAACTCCCAGTTGTTATCAGATGCAGTCTCTGGAAAACTTGATCCATGTTGGGGGGTTACATATTCTGAGCTTTATTCAGATATTTCTGTTTCCTAACAATGGCAAACATTTACTGAGCATCATCTATGCCTAGGGTCAATACATTTTATTTGTAAAGGAAGAGAGAGTAAACATTTTAGGCTTTACGGGTCACATGGCTTCTGTCACCACTAGACAACTGCGCAAAAGCATCTGTAAACAACACCTGAACAATGGGTGCAGTTGTGTTCCAAATTGCCCTTTACTTAATGGATGCTGAAATTTGAATTTTATGTAATTTTCATGTGTCGCAAAATCTTATTCTTTTGACTTCTTCCCAATTGTTTAGAAATATAAAAACCATCTGTTAGGGGCTAAATGTTTGTGTTCTCCCCAAATTCATATGTTGAAGCCCTAATCCCTAATATCCCTGTATTAGGAGACAGGGCTTTTAGGAGGTGATAATGATGAATGAGATCATAAGGGTGCAGTCCTATAGGAACCCACTCTTTTTGCAAGTGAGGAAGAAAGCCCTCACTGGGACCAAATGAACCAGTACCTTGATCTTGCAGCTCTTGGAGTCCAAGAACTGCGAGACTGACTAAATGTTGTCTAAACAGTCTAGTCCATGGTATTTTGTTATGGAAGTACAAGCAAAGACATTCTTAGCTTTCAGGCCGTACTAAACAAGTGGTAAGCTGAAGTTGACCTGAGAGTTTTAGTTTGTCATCCCCTGATCTATGTGCCAGTATTGTATTTTCTATTTCAGAAAGCATTAAAAAATATATAATTTTTTTCATTTTACAACAAGAAAGGTAGAGTTCAGCTTAGTCATTGTTGAGCCAAATCTTAGAGATTGAGAGACAGAGAGAGAGAAAAAGGGAGAGGAGAGAGAGATTGGGTCTTTTTTTTTCCTTCCCACAAACACTATATCTTTATGTACAAATGCAATGGATATTTTTAAGGTTAAGCTATGCAATCAATGAAATTGTTAAATATTGGTTAAAATATCGTATGGTCTAAAAGTACGTACTAACAATGTATGAATTCCCATTCTCTCCCATCCTTTGCCTTGCAGGCAGCATTCCAATGTGTCTAGTTGTTTCTGAGTAGCACAGGGAGAAAAGACTCTTTTAAATCAAGTGTTTATTTATATCCCTTCTTGGCAACCTTGGCCATGTTAGACTGACTTTCTAAAGAGATAGGCCAGGCACGTTGCCTGGTTTGGATTTGATTTTCTGGAGGAAGGAATTCTTCTTATTATTTCAGCCCATTGGTAACGCATGTGAAAGTGCATTGTTAACCCAGGAAGAACTTAATCTCTCATTTGGAGTGGTCTCACTCACCTGTCATCACCTCTGAGATTCCTTCAATACTTAAATCTTTCAATACAACTCACTTAAGAATCCATCTCACAGAACACTCAGGAAAGACACTGAACAAAACCCCAGCTCTCTCCACCGTGGCTACAGCCTTTTAACCAAGAAAACAATTCTTTCTAACGTTCCTTTGTCCACTTTGTTGCAAAGAAAGGAACATAAATAGATTGTGAGCCAAACTGTTTCACTTATTACTTCAGGACCAATACCAAGTAGCCACCATTTGGCAGAAAAAGAATTCTTTTTGAAGTTTGCTCTTTTATCATGGGTTGAGCCAGCTGTCCTGTTCATTTCTTGTAGACAATCAGAGAAAATGAATAGCCGGCTTCAGCATTGCATCCTCAGCTGTGTTGTTTTAGAAAATACAGAGGAGGGTTTCCCCTTCCTCCCCTCCGTCTAAGCAGAGAACACCTCTGCTTTTCATGCAAGGCAAGAGCCTTTGCTAATTGCAGAGTTGCCTGGATTAGCAAGGCTATGAAAGGAGTCAATTGTTCTGCCTCAAGTGGTTGTGTTTCTTTAAAAAAAAATTATTCTTAAAATGCTCTACCACAAATGATTGAATAGCTTTTGAAGAGTAGTAGTCCATCTGTGGGTTCAGGTCATTCCTGATTCAAATAAGTCAATGGAAAAGCTGCTTTCAATAAGACACTCGAAACTTACTTTCACTAAACCTTCCCAGATTTATATTTAGTCAGGGTTTGAGCCATAGAAGGTGGCGTTCAATTTGAAGTGAATGAAAAAATTGAGCAGAATTTGTAGATCATTTCCGAGAAACACATCCATGCTGTTAGGCAGGATGCTTGTCTGGGATGGCATCAGCGCCCACAAGCCTGACAAAGGGTTGGGAAGACCCGGAAAAGGAAAGATTGCGCTCCACCTGCCCTCAGACTTCCACTTCCGATAGAAGCTTATCAACAGTGGAAGCAGAAACGTCACTCACTCAGCAGCAGGAGGACATCTGCAGGGTCTGCTCTGGCTCTGTGCTCCCGTGAATGACAGCTCGTATTGAAGTAGCAACAAATGACAGTGTCTGAGTTACAACATCAGTGCCCAGCAAGGCAAGGTGAAGCAGAAGGCGCGGCACAGCCAGGGGGGAGGCACAAGGGGAGAAAGGGGGCCGACGGGAATGGATTTCCACAATGACTGTTAGGAAAAATAATTTAAAATAATAAATACGTAACAAGAAAATGAAGTGCAGTGTGTATGACAGGATCTCATTTTATACAGATACTAACTTTTAGTTATGTTTTATCTAATATGGTCGTGTGCCACATCATGGTGCTTCAGTCAACAACAGTTCTCAATTACTGCAGCGGGTCCGTGGGATTAGGGAGGAGCTGAAAGCTTCCTATCGCCGAGGGACATGGAAGCCATAGTAATGTCGTCACACAATATGTCCCTCACGTGTTTGTGGTGATGCTGACGTCAATCAGGCCTATGGAACTAGAGGACTCAGTGTAGGAGACTCAGCACCAGGCTTACAGGAACCATCACCGGTTCTTGAGGGAGGCTCTGGGAAGGGGGCATCTCCCGGCCAGCATGGAGATGTTTTGCAGCCTGGAGACAAGCCCTCAAACAACTGAGGGCTCTAACGAGATAAGATCAGTGGCTGGTTAGGAAGCAGCTGTTGGACTTTGAACATTCCTGGTGCATCAGGGTGCGAGTGGAGCCTGTGGGGAAAGAGCAGGTAGCCATCATTAAGCACGTGGTCCTTGTATAGGGCTCCCCACACCTGCTGTATATCATTTCAATAAATGGCCACGGCGAGGTTACTGAGGCCCTGCTGCACCCCTGGGGAGCCTCACCTCTTGCAAGCTTGTACTTTCGATCCGTGTGGTGGCTGTTTCCTGCGTGTGGCCCCGGTGTGAAGTAGTGGCACCCACAGCCTCACAGTCCAGGCACGCACAGCACACACAACTTGACGCTGATAAATGACTGTGCTACCACCTTATGTATTCACTATTTTTATTGTTATTTTAGAGTGTATTCTCGTTATTAAAAAAAAGTTAACTATAAAATAGCCTCAGGGAAGTCCTTCAGGAGTTACTGCAGAAGACATTGCTATCACCGGTGATGGCAGCTCCAAGGAGGACCTGCCAGGGGGACAGGGTGGAGGGGAAGACAGTGACCTTGACGACCCTGACCCTGTGTGGGCCCAGGCTAATGTGCGCATTTGTGTCTCAGTTTTTAACAAAAACATTTAAAAATTAAAAAAAATAAATTAAACATTTTAAACATAGAAAAAGCCTTACAGGATAAGGATACGAGAAAGGAAATATTTTTCTACAGCTGTGCAGTGTATTTGTATTTTAAAGGGTTAATATAAAACAGTCAAAAAGTTTTTTTAAAAAAGTCTTAAATTTTGTGAAGTCAAAAAGGGACACTAAGCCAAGTTTCATTTATTCTTGAAGAAAGAAATTTATTTTATGAATGTAGTGTATAACGTTGATAAAGTCTGTGGTGGTGCACAGGACTGATCCAGGCTGTCACATTCACTCACCACTACTCGGCCAGAGCAACTTTCAGTCTGGAAAGCTCCATTTATGGTACGTGGCGTACCACTTATGGAAATGGAAAGCTCCATTTATGGTACAGGTGTGCCATTTTTCATCTTTCATACCATATTTTTACCATACCTTTTGTGTAGGTAGGTATGTTTCGATGCACACTTACCACTGTGTTACAACTGCCTGGAGTGTTCAGTATGGTAAGTGCTTTACAAATTTGTAGCCCAGGAGCAACGGGCTATAGCACCAGCCTCGGTGTGGAGTAAACTATGCTGTCTAGGTATGCGGGAGTGCCCTGGGGATGTTTGCACAATAGAATCTCCTAATGACGCGTGACTGCACCTACAAATACATTTCCCATACTGGTGTCACATAATTATACATTTAAACCAACAACTATTACATAATACAATTAACAAGATTTAAAGTATATTTAATGATAAATATTCATGTTTACAATTTAAGATACGCATGCTATAGAGTTTTTACATATAGTATACATCCCAGTTTGTTGCTCGTTTTTGCACAAATGTTAATATAACATAATCCCCCCCCTTATGAGGAGAAGTTGGCTGTCCTTACAGAACAGGACTGTGGGCTGTGTGTAGAGGGGCTCAGCTTAGGGAAGGCAAGTCAAGATAGGATATGGTGGGGGGAGGGGTGGTTTTTTTTTTTACTTAATAGGTTTATATCCAATTTTTATCACAAATATAAATTTCTTTTGTATCAAAAATCACTTCAAATGCTCAAAAATGTGAACAAATTCCACTGCTCACTTGCTGCTTTTAATAGAACTCTTGGGAGGGAAGGAAGCTTCACCTAAATCTAGGCTTGGGGCATCAGCTAGAGAAAATGAGAAGAGATGTTTGTCCATTTTCACATAAATCTCAGATAAATACTCTTCCTACCAGAAAGACAACTCTCCAAACAGTGGTTTGAGAGATGTAGTAAATAATTATTATGTATTTCTTAACCTCTATAAATAGCTTTGGAGAAAATTATCTCCTTTTTCTATCAGTGCATGTCAAATAATCTTGGATGTATTAACTTCTCGAAATAAAATTTAAATTAATAAAATTTAAACGTGAGAAAAACATTCAGTGTTTTGCCAAAAAAAAATCAGTTTTCTTTTAGTTAAGTAAAGTATCGGAGGTGTTTTGTTGCTCTTTTATTTTTATTGTGCAGGATAATTGTCTTTTCGATTTTTGTGCATGTGAGTATATCAGTATATAAACCCACTTCAAACCTGTTAAATTTGAAGTTAAATATTAATGACTTCCAACACTGTAATGGCAAACTCGGGCAGAAAATATCCTTTGAGACTGTAGATTAGAATGCTGTAAATTGACTATAAATTCTAAGTCATAATCTCCCATCCCTGTGACTGTAATTGACATAGAGAACATTAAAGGGTCTCCTGGTATTTGTTGTTAAATTATTGATTCATAGTTTCTCTCAGCTTCATAATTAAAAATATTTCAAATGCCAAACTTAGTTCTGTAGATAGTCAGTATTAAACCATTTGGTGATAACTAGACCTTGCTTAGCTGCGTAAAAAAAATTTCCCACTTAGTCATTTTGGTTATGACTGTGAGGTGTAATTTATCAAAAGCACAATGAGAGGTTATCAAACTCTCATTTCAGCAAAAGAAAGAGGAACATTACCCTCAAGAGATAAATCTTTCATTAAACTTTACAAAGACCTTAAGCAGTCTCTGCCCCATTTATCATTCCTGGTCTTTCAGAATGCACCAGCTGCCTGTGTTTAGAAAGCAGCACAGGGCAGGCAGCCAAAATTGGGGTTGATGGCTGGTAGAATGGATGGAACTTCTGTTCCACTTTTTGCATGTTTGTTCATCTTAGAAAAGAATTCTAAGTGTTTGGGATTAAATTTTGGTATTGTACTAAACTATTGCATACGTGTTAGCATTGTTTTCTAAAATATAGTGAAAATTTTATTCCCCCAAAAACATGTTTTTAAGGAAGAACAACCCCAGAATTTCTCCTGCATTTTCATAAAATAGTTATCTTGTTTGATGCAAGCATTCTTATCACATTTAAAATACTACTGTGATATTTGTTACTTTGAATACATGTATAGAGTCTTTCTTGTTTATAGTCATTCTAAGTTATTTTCTTAAGACCACTATTACTATCTGAAATTATCTTGCTTTGTGTGTCTGTGTGCTTATAATCCTTCTTATAATCCTCCTTTATTCTAGAATACAAGCTCCTTGAGAGCAACAACTTTACCCTGTCTAGTTTACTGCGGTATTCTGAGCACCTAGCAGAATACAGAACATGAAATAAGAATTCAATGTATATCATTCAATATGTGAGTTATATAAATGAATGAATGGATAAATAAATGAATAAAAAGTGTTAAATGTAATAAATACAAAGACTATAAATCTTGAGAGCAGACCAGGGTCAGTGGCTCACACCTGTAATCCTAGTACTCTGGGAGGCTGAGGCAGGAGGATTGCTTGAGCTCAGGAGTTCGAGACTGGCCTGAGCAAGAACAAGGTGCTATCTCTACCAAAAAATACAAAAATTAGCTGAGCACGGGGGTATTCACCGGTAGTCCATGGAATTTGTGAGGCTGAGGCAGAAGGATATCTCGAGCCCAAGAGTCTGATGTTGCAATAAACTATGAAGGTGGTACTGCACTCTAGCTGGGGAACCAATGGGAGAATCTGTCTAAAGAATAAGTACATAAAAACCTCAAGAGCAGAATCAGTACAAATTTGAAGGGATTTTATATACAAGGGCCATAAAATGAAAAATACATTTTAAGGATCAACATGAAATTAAATTACACCTTAAAGAGTATTAATATTTTGTTGGCACCTGTAGCTCAGAGGAGTAGTGCTGTGGCCCCATATACCAGAGGTGATGGGTTCAAACCTGGCCCCAGCCAAAAACTGCAAAGAAAAAAGACAATACTAATATATTTATTAATACATTATTTTTACTTGCTGAAATTATTTTGTAAGCTTTAATTAATTTCCATTTTTGCTATCTATTTTCATTCAACAAGTTTATTTAATATATATTTAAATATATACATAATTATATATATACACACAATGTTAGTATTGTACTATCAATATTTATATAGTATTTATATTTGTGCCTAGTGACCACATTAGGCAGTGAAGTTCAGGACTTTTCTTTTTTTTTTGAGACAGAGCCTCAAGCTATCCCCCTGGGTGGAGTGCTGTGACATCACAGCTCACAGCAATCTCCAACTCCTGGGTTCAAGTGAGTCTCCTGCCTCAGTCTCCCAAGTAGCTGGGACCACAGGCATCCACCACAATGCCTGGCTATTTTTTGGTTGCAGCTGTCATTGTTGTTTGGCAGGCCCAGGCTGGATTCAAACCTGCCACCTTAAGTGTATGTGGCTAGCGCCTTAGCCACTTGAGCCACAGGCACTGAGCCTGAAGTTCAGGACTTAAAAGTACACTCTTTGTTCTTGCAGAGGTCATAATTTTATTTGTGAAGGGCAATAAATAAATAAATAGAAGATCACAAATTTTCTCTGATAACACCAGGTAAAGTGTTATAGGAAAAGGGAGGGGCACATATGGAGGTCAGGTGTATCAAGGATGGCTTCCTGGATGAAGGGGCATTTCAGCAAAATCAGTAACGGCAAGTGGGGGTGACAGGGTGAAGAGATGCAAGTAGAAAGGCATCCAATCCAGAACATTCTTTGCAAAATTCAGGCAGTAAATGATAGATGAGCGTGAAGTGGGAATGGCAAAAAGAGAGGAAGGAGATGGAGCTTGGGACGCAGAGAGCTTCACATGCTCTGGCTACACTGAGGATTGTGGTGAGTCTCTGAGGATTTTAAATAGGGAGGAACATTTATTTTTCATTGGCTCATTTGTCCAAAATGTAGTTATAAATTATGAATCTGTTTTGTACTGATCCCTGTGAAAGATGCTGCATATGCACAGGCAAATAACATGTAATCCTGACAAGTGGAGACTGACAGACTTAGAAAAATTTAATACGGTTAGCTGCGTAAGAGTGTCGTGAAACAGAGTTGAGAAACACTTGAAGATTCTCCAACAACATTTGCCTTTTAGAAATATCATCCTAAGAATACTCCCAAGATCTTTTCATGAATCTAGCATAACATTGATACCAAAGTAAGACAAGGAAATGCCACAAGAAAATTAAATTATCAGCCAATATCCCTGATAAACATAGGTAGGAAAATCCTCCATTAAATGCTAGCAAACTAAATACAGCAGCACTTTAAAAGGGTCATACATCATCATCAAGTGGAATTTATCCTTAAGATGCAAAGATGATTCAAAAATATGAAAATCAATAAATGTGATGCAGCATACTAACAGAACACAGGGCAAAACCCAAGTGATCATCCCAACAGGTGCAGAAAAGGTGCTGGGTGAAATTCAGTTTCATTTTATGATAAAATCCCTCAACAAATTAGGCTTAGAAGGAATGTACTTCAACATAATAAAGGCCATATATGAAATGCTATTAGTTGGTATCACACTCAATAGCAAAAAACTGAACATTTTCCCTCTAAGACTTAGAACTGGATAAAGGGGTCCACTTTCACCACTTAGAGTCAACATATTACTGAATTAGCTTGAACAATTAGATAAGAAGAAGAAATATGGAATGTATCTAACAAAGGATGTGAAAGATCTCTATAAAGAGCACTATGAAATCCTGAGAAAAGAAATAGCAGATGATGTTAGCAAATGGATGAACATACCGTGCTCATGGCTGGGAAGAATTAGAATTGATAAGATGCCCACACTGCTCACAGTGATGTACAGATTTAATGCAATCCCCATCAAAGCACCAGTGTCATCTTTTGAAGAACTTGAAAAAAATAGTTCTTTGTTTCATATGGAACCAGAAGAAACCCTGAATAGCCAAGGCAATTTTTAGAAATAAGAACAAATCTGGAGGCATCATGTTGTTAGACTTCAGGTTATAAGTCTACAGTGATCAAAACAGCATGATACTGGCACAGAAATAGAGATATAGATCTATGGAATAGAATAGAGAACCTCCAGATGAACCCAGCCACATATCACCATTTGATGTTTGATAAACCAAACAAAAGCATACACTCACACTCAGGAAAAGAATCCCTATTTAATTAATGGTGCTAGGAGAACTGGTTAGTTATATGTAGAACACTGAAATTGGACCCACACCTCTCACCAGTGACAAAAATTGATTCCTGATGGATAAAAGATTTAAATTTAAACATATTAAATAATAAAAATTCTAGGAGAAAGTGTGAGAAAAACTCTTGACAAAATCAGCCTGGGAAAATATTTTATGGACAAGAGTCCCTTGGTGATTGCAGCAATACCAAAAATAAATAAATGGGACATGATCAAGCTAAAAAGCTTCTGCACAGCTAAAGCAAATGGCCGGCTTTCAAAATGGGAGAAGATATTTGCATGCTATGAATCACACCAAGGCCTATTAACTAAAATCTACAGAGAACTCAAATTAGTCAACAAGAGAAAAAACATCAAAAGATAACAAGTGCTTTGAAGGTGGCAATGTGAATTTTTACGACCATTGTGGCAAACACTATGAGGTTCCTCAAAAACCTGGAATAAAACTACCATATGGATCCAACAATAACACTTCTGACCATATATTCAAAAAAAATAAAATCGCTGTCTTGAATCCCATGTTTATGGTGGCATTAGTCACAGTAGCCCAGATATGGAAACATACTCTGTCCACAGAGCTCTCTCTGTCTCTCTTCTCTCTCTTTCACACACACACTCACAGTAGACTATTATTTAGCCTTAAAAAAAGAAGATTCTGCCATTTGCAACAACATGGGTAAACCTGGAAGTTACTATACTAACTGAAATAAATAAGACACAGAAAGAAAGTGGGGCTGGGGACAAGGGGGAGATATTGACCCAAGGCTCAAAACTTTTAGTTATATATAAGATGAATAAGTTCTGGACACCTTGTGTACAGTATGATGACCACAGCCATAATAATGTATTATATACTTGAAATTTATGAAGAGAGATCCCAAGTATTCTCTACACACACACAAAAGGTATCTATGATAGGTGATGGATATGTGAATGAGCCTGACTGTGGTGATGTATCCATATATATATATATAAACATTCTGCTGTACACTTTAAACACACAATTTTTAATGTGTCAGTCATGCCTCAGTAAAGCTGGAGAGAAATAGAAGACAATAACAGTAACAAAACACAGTAAAAGGGAAAGTAAATTGGTAAATATATCAGCACACTATACAGCAATGAGAATTATAACTGTAACTATACCCCCAAATATTAACTATACCCTAAAAATTATAACTATACCCCCAAATATTACATTTCACAAAAATAATATGGGAAACTATTAAAGACACAAAAGAGTAACATGATTCCGTTTACACAATGGTTGAAACAGACAAGATTAATGTACACTGTCAGAGCTGGGGATGGTAGTCAAGTTCAGGACAGACAGTGCCTTAAAGGGGAATTAGTGGGATTTCCGGTTGCTGTATTTTCTAACATGCTATTTGTGTTTATCCACCACCGTATGAAAATCCCTCCGGATGTATATAACAACCTGGGCCCGTTTCTGTGTGGCATGGATGAAGGCTTTAGCCACAGTGGTGAAATGCTCCTCCAGTCCTCAAGCACTTGCACTTGCATTGGTAGTGGCTACACTGGGCTGTGTGAGCTGCTCTCCAGACCAGTAGGGGACAGTTGTGAGGTAGAAGCCAGTTAAGGTGGTATTAGTAGGGTGTTTATGCCCAATCTCAGTCCCCTTGGAGGAGCACTTGGGTGTCCCAGGAAGTGAATTAGGCAACGGACTCTCCAGGACCCTGGATCTCACATTCTGTCTCAGGTGGAGGCAAAGCCAGGTGGAGATGGACTAAGCCAGTGTGCACTCAAGGCCCCCATTGGTGAATGTCTGCACCTTTAGTAGGAGAGAGCTGATCCTTCAGGTACTGGGAGGATCCCCTTGGCTGAGGGCTGAATGATACCAGGCTTAAATCTTGCCACTGAGAAGGTTGTGCTGCTCCTGGCAACCACAGCCTCTTCCAACAGGTCAAGGTCCTTACATCCCTCTCACTCGTCAGTGCCCACAGGCCTTGCTCCCTATCCAGCTCTCACTGCCAAGCCAGCTCTTCTAGCTGGTCCGGGACTTTACACCTATCCCACTGCCAGCTCAAGACCAAACCTCCGTGGCAGCTCTTGTCCTCTTCAGGTCTGGATGTGGTGCCCAGTTCCAGTGCGAGTAGCTGCAAACAACGCCAAGCTCACTTCTCCGTCCTGACTACAGGAGCTCACACCTGCCCCTGCCTCAGTTTCACAAGCAGCAGCCTGAGTTTCTCTGGTTACTAGTAGTGGTGCTAATGCTTCCCAGGTCCATGCACAGTCTCTGAAAAGCTGGGAATGAGAACGGCACTTTTCTATAGCTGCTTAGGTTTCAGGAAGGGTGTCCCAGAGCAGGTTCAGTCCTGAAGCAGTTCATTCTCACAGTCATCTGACCGCTCTGTAAGTTAGATTCAAGGTCTAGAAGGGTCACAGTTCACTCCTCTAGCCTAGGTTGTTTAATCCTGCAGTAGGAAAGTCAACTACAGAAAGGCTCTCACTCACCCTCTCCTGTATGAGGGAGTCACTCCTGGCTCCCAGCTGGCCCTGGCCACACAGGCTGCCTGTTTTCCTGCTCTTTCCTCATTTGGGGAGTTTTCTGTTGCTTTTCTATTGTACTCCCATGTTTCCATATGGATAATTTATCCAGTGAGATTGTCTACACACTATTGTGGTTCTTCCAATTGATCAAGGTAGGCTTGAAGTGCTTCTAATGAGCCATCTTGAAAAGACAAACCCTGGTGATTTATTTTGAGAAATTTAGTTTCAAAGGACAATACCTGCACCACACACATTTTTCCTTAGCATTTGGAAACTCATAGCAGGGCTGATTATGGCCTACTGTCCCTCCTACTATTATTCATCACTACAACCACTGATTCTAAACTACTACGGTTACTAATGCAATATTGATATAAAAGCAGAAACTATCATTTATTTCAGTTCTTATGAAACATCCATTTTATGATCACTTTATAAAAAACATTTTATTTACCTCTCCTAGTCTTTGAGTGAGCTAGATATTCATCTCTGAGGTAGCTGAAAAATCCGAGCCTCAGAATGGTCGACCCATACCCATGAGATCACATAGCCAGTAATTCCTGCCACTCCCAACTGAATCCAAACACAATACTCTGAAATTCTCTTTGAGAGGACATCAAATTACTACTCCAACCCAAAGATGCACACACATACACCCCACACACAGAGTCATCGGCCCGGACGACCTGAGGCAGTCAAGTGCCTCTGCTCTGCACCGAAGGTCATTTACTGAGTAATGAGATAAGAAAATCTAATTTGCTTTGTTTTTATTTTTAATATTATCACAAGACCCACTGTCTCTCTTCTTTATATCACTATTTCCTGATGTTCTAAATTTAATAGCCCATGAATAACTTCTTCCATGTAAAAGTGAAAATAAACATATTTCCTTTTCTTCAGATAAAATAGTCAATAAAAAGAACTAAGTTATAAAAGCTTCACAAGGTGAGGACAGACACAAAGACCAAAACTAATGTACTCTTAAATATCAGAAGTAGAAAATGTTGTCTGAAGAATCTAAAACTCAGAGGAGGCAGATTGGCACTTCCCTCCACAGACCTGAAACATCGCACAGGTGTTTCTAGATTTGAACCAACCAACTGCAGAGTGTTGCTAAGTGCTGTCACAGTAAATAGGTGGCAATTGTGATACTTGGGTGTTCCAAGGAAGGGAAGCGTAGCTTGATCTTAATGTGATTTCACATCTGAGGCTAGGATGGAAATATAGAGTCAGAGGTTTACCATTTTGAGTCTAAGACATTTCTATATTTGGAATAACTAGACATAAGTGAAAGCTGTTTCCCAAACTCCCTGACCAGATTCTTAAGGGGCTGAGATTCCTTACATGTGTCATTTGACCAAGATCCTGAAAATGTGTTCATGTAAAATGAATGGTAACATAACATGCTCTAACTAGTTGTCAACATAACTTCCTAAGAATTAGAGTTTAAAAGTTCCTACTTTTCTTAAATACCCAGAATACTTACTTTTGTGCTTCTATTTTGACACATCTCATTCTATCACATCATAACACGGTTTAAGATGCAAGACCTGCCATGTCCTTTTGTAATTCAAAATAATGTGATGTCAGCTCTCAGGTCTGTGGCTCCACGTCCCCACATTCATTGGATTCTGCACCCGACCAGAAACATTTTTAAAAGCAGACTGGAGATCTAGCCTATGAAAAATTTCTTATTCCTCATTTCTTCAGGTCTAGGGAGCTAAACAGGGTGTATAAACTGGGTAACTTTAAAATAACAGACATTTATCTCAAGGTTCTGGAGGCCGAAAGTCCAAAATCAGAGTTCCATCATGATTAGGGTCTGATGAGGGGCCTCTTCCAACTTTCAGACAGCTGACTGCTTGTTGTGTCCTCATATGGTGAAAAGAGAGAATTGTTTGGAATCCCTCTTATGAGGGCACTGATTCCATCAGGAGGGCCTCAATTTCCTAACTTAACTGTCTCCCAAAGGCCCTACCTTCTGATACCAGCATATTGAAGGGTCAGGATTTCAACATATAAATTTTGTGGAACAAAAACATGCAGTCCATTCATTGCACTTTGACATTAGAAAATCCAAATAAACCCTGTGGCTTGAGCAATCCATCTCTCAAGTACTGATTTCCATCCTTAAACTCTACTTGGATAATGCTGCTTTAAAGTACTAAGAAAGTTCTGTAATAAATAGGAAATTGATCAGAGCACCCTAAAAGTAAGTTGGAAACTAAAACACACAAAAGAATGGTAACTTTCCCCGGGAAATTCCCAATTTCACAAAGGCAGGATAGCTTGGTTACTTTTTATGCACAGGAAAGAAGAAAAGTCCATTTAACTTTTCCGTTGCTAAATTTGTTCTAGTAAAGAAAAAACACCCCACAGAGTTCTTTCTGTATTGAATTATTAATACCATCCTTACATGCCAAAATTTAGGCTAACTCTATTTTCTTTGCAAAGATGCATTATCTGTGCACACCTTAAGTACCTAAAAATTTTCTTTGATAAAATAACAACTGAGATAGTGATTTTTCCCTTCAACAATTTCCACCTGACATTCTGATGTTTGTATAGTAGCAAATGTGCTGCTGATGGACGTGAATTAGGGCTGTTTTGTTCTTTTAGACATCATTATATGTTCCATAAATTTATTTTTATCAATTTGTGACTTAATAAATAGAAGCTTAGATATAATAATGTAAGGATTTTCTATTTCTATCTAAAACTCTTTTTGTTATGTTTATGGGTCTCTATCTAAATCCTTTGCTGAATTTCTGTTTTAACCTTCTTTGTCAACACTGACAATAAAAATCTTTAGAGATGATGATTTAGTTACTGTCAATAGGTTTTAATATACATCATATAGTTTTCTTCCTTAAAATATCATTATTAACTGCTTTACCATAGTATCAAGAAATATTCTGCTTTGATTAATGCAAATATTGTAGATTGCCATGCTGAATAGAAAGTTTGTTTTGAAAAGTACTCTTGGTTACTAGCTAACACAGTTAGTATATTTTTTTAAATTTATTGAGACTATCACTCTAATTAAATATAATAAAAAGTACAGAAATAAGCCCACTAAAAATGTAAATAGATATTAAAAATGTGAGTAGAGGGTAGAGATTTCCCTATGAGTTGGTCCTTTTCTGCTACTCGTACTGACCAAATCTGCTGTTGTAGAATTCACATATTCTTGTGTAGGGTTGAGGTAACCCAAGGATAATATGTTAAAATGTTCCAATGCAATTAGGAATCTAATGGTTTGTCTTTTAAAGAATTATTAATTTGACACCCTGTTATATAATCATGTGAATTATTCTCATTTCATAGACTAACTATCCGAGAGCAATGATTATCACATTCTGTCCTGGCAAACAGTCAGTATTTGCACAGTGGTTCATTCAGCCTTTGTCCCTCCTGTCAGAAATCACTTGTGAATCATATCACTTTTTTCCATAATGCCAAGCACAGCCTCACAATCCTTTTCAGGACAGCCCTTCAGACAACTGTAATCACTCACCTGGAGTTGCTCAGGGGATGGAATCCGTTTTCCACACTCAGCTCATTTCATAGCCTGCCATGTGGCCAACATGTCATCGTCCCCATTGTGGACGGCCAGAGCTTCTTTGATAAATTGCACTGAAGTGAAACAGACAACATAAACTCAATAAAAAACCAAAGTACATGTTGAGTGTTCATATACACATATATTTTTCAAACTAAGTTATAAGAAGCTTAGGCAGTTTGAATGTAAATTCATCACTTGCAACCATACTCTTAAGTTTAGTTGCAAATATGCTGTAAACTGCCTGAACCAATGAAAAGAGATCAAAGTCGGCCTTATAAAGTCTGTTACCCAGGGCAGAGTCAAAGGTCTAGAAGACTGAGGAAAGAGTATTAGTCACACTGCCTGTGCAGTACTGAATTTAATGTTCTATTCAGAACTTAGAAGAGACCAAACATAACACAAATTGAAATTTAAGCTTAAAGAAGCATATGGAACAGCAACGCCTCCATTTCCTTCCTTCAAGAAAAGAAAGTTCAGTTCTCTTTCTCCATGGTTGCCAGAGCTGACTTCTGTAGAATACCCACCTCCTCACCATTGAGGCTGTGTGTTGCGTGTGTGTGTGTGTGTGCATAAGATACAATTTTCCTCCAGAAAATAAAATATTGTCAGCACCAAAAAATAACAAGATAAACCCATTCTAGAACTATCTGGACATGAAGTCTTTTCACAGGTTTATTCTGTATCGATCATATTCTGCATACAACTCTTGCAGCTTGCTGTCTTTATTCTCTTTTAACTTTTATCATTTATTATTATTTTGCTTTATTTATTTTTACTTTTTACTAACAGCGCCCATTTCTTTAGCAATTTTCTTTGTGTCAGGCAATGTGTTGAATTCTCTGTATGGATTTTTTTTCATTCCTGTATTTACTAATTCATACATTTAATCAAAAGATATTTCATGGGTGACAAGTCCTCCAGAATTTTGTGATATAATACAGATTAGGATAGAGTAAGAGATCTGCTCTCATAGAGTTTATATTCTAGGGGAGTAAGAAACACACGTAGCGAAATAATACCTGATGGAGATAAAGGCAACGCAAAAGCTGAACAGGGAAGTTCAAGTGTAGATGGGTGAGATGGGTGAGGATGGCAGGGTGGCCAGCAAAAGCCTCTCTGAGCGGGAGATATTTGATCTGGACTCTGAAAGGCAGGGGAAAGACAGCATGTGATGAATAGGAAGAAAAAAAGAACAGTAGCAGGAACGGAGTTAAAGGTTGTGAGCAGCAGAAATCAGACCAGTGTAATAAAGAGGGACAAAAAGGAGAAGCAGAGCAGGAAAGTACAATGAGATGAAGCAAACAGAGAATATATTTTGCATCTGCTAATAAACAGGGACAAAATAAGCTGGGGCCAGGAAGGCCGTGGTTATGTGATTTAATTTCCATCTTTGTGCAGTGGGGAGCTGTTTGAAGAGCAGTTACATGATATGACTGTCTTTTTTTTTTTTTTTTTTTTTTTTTTGAGACAGGAGCCTCAAGCTATCCCCCTGGGTAGAATGCCGTGGCATCTCAGCTCATGCAACCTCCCACTCCTGGGCTCAAGCGAGTCTCCTGCCTCAGCCTCCCAAGTAGCTGGGACCACAGGTGCCCGCCACAACGCCTGACTATTTTTTTGGTTGCAGGGTCATTGTTGTTTGGTGGGCCCGGGTTGGATTTGAACCTGCCACCTTGGGTGTACATGGCTGGCGCCTTAGCCACTTGAGCCACGGGCACCGAGCCATGACTTTCATATACAAAAGATCTCTCAAGGGAACAGGGGAAGAAAGAGAGAGATCAATTGCGGGTAATAGCACCAGTCTACCAGGGGTGTCCAACCTGTAGCTCGGTAGACAATGCATTAATTTTGTAAGCACATTTTTTTTCCTAACTGTGGTGTTAGATATCATGAAAAGTATGCACAGAATTTTTTAGTGCAAATCAGCTTCTCTTTAGCACTTGTGTATTTACTGTGTGTCCCAAGACAGGTCTTATTCCTCCAACATGCATCAGAAAAGAAAAATGATTGGGCGCCCCTGGGCCTAAGCAATGCTTTGGGTTAGGGTCATAGTAATGAAGGTGATAAAAAGTGATTAAACTTTTGAGTTATTTTAGAGGTAGAGCTCATAGTATTTGAGTGTATTAGGCATAAAGAGAAATCAAAGAGCCAATAGGATTTGCCTAAGAGCTGCAGAAAGAAATCAAAGATTTTAGCTCAAGCATTTATAGGAATGGAAGTTGCCTTTTACTGACGATGTGAGAAAGACAGAAAATGAGAAGCAGGCTTCGGGGAAAATCAAGAGTGTGTTTTTAGACATATACACTTGGATACGTCAAGGAGGCTCAGGTGTATATGAGTCTGGAGTTGAAGAGAAAGGCCAGGGATGGCCTTATAAATTTAAGGATCAGCTTATTAATGTCATGGGTGCTGGATGAGATCACCTTGCAAGTGGATGAATAAAAGAAAAGAGGTCAGAGAAGCAAGCCCTGGATCACTCCAGTGTTCAGATGATGGGAAAATAAGAATATCCAGCATCAAAAAGCAGAGACGCAACCAAATGAGAAGGGAATTAACCGAGAGAAGGTGGGACTCCAGATGCAAGGGAAGGAGAGGTAAATCCCCGTCAAACGTTGTGAAGTTGTACAGCAGCAACGGGATAAATTTCACAATTTGCAGATTGTGGTGACCTTTTAAAAAAATGGTTTCTTTAGAATAATCACTGGAGTGATTATAAAACAGGGTAAGTGCTGTTGAAACTGGGGTTACTTAGCGTTATTTTGAGGACATTTGCTTTAGAATAATCACTACTTACCCATAACACAGGGTAAGTAGAATTGAAAATTGCAGTTACTTAGTGGCGTTATTTCGAGGACTTTTGCCATGAAGGAGAGCACTGCCATGTTGTAACTGGAGAGAGACAGGAGTGAAGGGATCCTCTTTGTTCTTAACGTGAGACTGATGACAGCATGTTTAAGTGTCCTGTGAATGAGTTTGCTCAAATGGGGTTGAAAATCTTCTGTTGTAACTGGCCAGATAGTAAATATTTTTAGCTCAACTTGGGCTATCAGCTCTGTTACAACTACTTAACTCCACTACTGGGGTGTGAGAGCAACCAGACTATATATAAACAGATGGGCAAGGCTATGTTCCAATGAAACTTACCACACGGACACTAACCCTGAATTTCATATTATTTTACATATCATGGAACATCATTCTTTCTTTACGTTTTTTCAGCCATTGAAAAATGGAAGAATCATTCAATTTAGGCATCTAACCCAATTCGGCCTGTGGACCATAGTTTGCTGACCCCTACGATAGAAGACAAAATTTGACACTGCAGGAAAAAGGAAGGAAGGAGACAAATCCTTTCAATGGAACGAGAGTAGGGAATGTGGAGAACAATTGGAGGACTGGCCTTACATAAATGCTTCTGTTATAGTGAAGGAGAAGAAGGCTTCTCCTGTAGACCAGGGATACAAATGCAGGTTAGCTGGAAGACTGGGTGCTGAAAGTGCATGGAAGTATTTTTCTGATGTTTTATTTTCTTAGGGGAACATTTTAAGCAGTGCCTTTAGCTGAGAAAAAAAAAATAGGTAGTAGATATTGAAATCTGGTGGAGGAAAATATTTATAATAGGGATCACATGGCTCGGCGCCTGTGGCTCAAGCGGCTAAGGCGCCAGCCACATACACCTAAGGTGGTGGGTTCGAATCCCCAGCCCGGGCCCGCCAAACAACGATGATGGCTGCAACCAACAAATGGCCAGGCGTTGTGGTGGGCACCTGTAGTCCCAGCTACTTGGGAGGCTGAGGCAGGAGACTCACTTGAGCCCAGGAGTTGGAGGTTGCTGTGAGCGTGATGCAATGGCACTCTACGCAGGGGGATAGCTTGAGGCTCCGTCTCAAAAAAAAAAAAAAATAGGGATCACATAATAGGAGAAAGGGAATTGACTAGAGAAGTATTGTAAGATTTGGGGGCAAGCATTAAGAGCCCAGTGAAGATTTCTGTCAAACTTAATAAAGAAGGAACTGCGAGCATGGCTGCATATTTTTTTCACAAGTCTTTAGCTAAGCTGCTTGGGAAGAGTCCCTTAGCAAGGGCTTGGATTTAACCAAAGCTGGTATGTTGCCAGGCAGAATGATGGAAGGAAAGAGGCCAAGGGAGTTAAAGGAGTTGAGAGTATTTGCAAGGGAGTGATGGCCGTCATTGATCAAGTAATTTCAGCTGGATCAGAGCAGAAGTAAGGATATAATGAGAGGGATGGAGAGTCAAAAGGTGAAAAGGTCAATTAATTGGAAGTCACAATGGGACATAGGATTCTAGTAGAACAAAATGGAAAGATGGGAGGAGGCTTTTGCAGAGTACAGTGTTTTCAATACAGATTAGGAAGGTGGGTGTTTATTGTTAATGACCATGGGAGTGGATAACAAGTGTGAAGGAAAGGATTGTCGGGACTGTTGGAGTGAATGAAAAAGACTACAGAGACTAATGCATTGGAAATCTCATAAATGAGAATGTTGAAATCAGTGAGAGATATGACAAAAAGAGGAGGGCAGAACATGGAGAGAGGGGGATGTTTTAAGGATTGAAGGGGCTAAGTCCTAAAAGATTTGTCCCTTGACCAATGTAATACATACAGTAAGTAGACCAAGTCATGTGGTGAATACAGGTTTTCTTTAGCCATTGTAAAAGGCTGTATTTATATGATATCATTTACAGTAAAAGGCAGGCTGTTTCTTGTAATAAAAAACATTTGAATATATCCATTTAGTCTTGTTTCCTCTATCTCATTGCACAGAGTGCTCTCCCCAAAAGAGAACAGCCAAAGAGTCATCCTACTTTCTGATCACATTTCTTCCATATTTGTTCTTGGGATCAAGTTTTATATTTTTGGAATCCTGAAAATGCACCTCCCTTGCTGCTTCTTCATAAAAAAATCCAGCCTATCTTCCTTTTCCTTCTCCTGCTTAACTCCTACAACATCAAATGTCTAAGAATGTTTTATGACCTTCTGAACATTTTTTATACATTACTCTTGCTTTCCCAACTATCCTGAAAGTTCTGTGAGGGCAAGAATATAGGTTTTTTTTGTTTTTGTTTTTGTTTTTTGATTTTTGAGTCCCATTCAACCACCACTGGGCTCTTATTACATAGCCAGAAGGAGAATTTTTGATTAATTGAGCTCATCATAAAGCAATATCAGACTAAAGTTTTTCAGATATTCTTTGAATTCAATAAACTATAACTGACACCTAAAATCTATTAAATCGATAAATACTAAATTTCAGAAATGGCATAAAACACAGACAATACTAAAAAAGATATTTGGCATTTGGTAAAAGATGAACTTAATCATAATTCCGTGAGTTCATATTGGAAGGCTAAAATCCTTGTTGAAAAGTGTTCATCCTGTCATCTTTTTCATTATTTAAGGGGAAATCTTAGAAGCCAAAAAACTTGCGAAGTTCAATAATTAAAGTCAAAGTAAGTGTTCTATCTTGTTATTAAGGTAATTTGAGATTGAAGGCAATTTTGTGAAAGGGAACACTAGAGAAAGGTACTAAGAAGCAGAACATAGAGACAGAATAACAAAAGACAAATACTCTTCTCAAATGGCTTATTTCCAACAGTTTCTGAAAGCACTGACATTTGGGTTGGTTCTCTCCTATTGGGCTATATCTTGTTTCACATTGTTACCTGCGAGAACTTCAAGGTATAGTTGAGTCAGGGGAAGTTAAAAAAAAAAAAAAAAGAAAGAAAGAAAAAGAAATTTGTCTTCACGTTCAATACAGACCAGTCCTTGGCTCATGGTCCCTTCTTCAGCGACTGTGATAATAATGATGAACTTTTAAATGGATCTTCATTCTTTTCTTTCCATAGGAAAGGTCTCAAATTGTGGTTATGTGATTAATTGACTCTGTCATAAGTTATATGGAATTATATTTCTTTTTCAGATTTTGCTTTTTCCCTCCATTTAATAGTCTGATTTATTTTAATGGCTATAATGTATTCTGGCAAAATCCATTTAATTTTGCATTATCTATATTGAATGCCTCTAATAAAAGTATTAATCAAAAAAGCATGGGAGAATATCCTGAAAATGATAAATGAGGCTCAGTGTTTGTTTTATGAATAAGCTCCAGTTTAATAATTTTGCAAATTTATGTGCTTTATGTAAGAAACCTGAGAGAGTAGAATGCCCTTTGATAAAATCACACCAGCCAAAATGTTTATAATGAACGAGATAAATTTCTTTCCATTTCTTGTACATTCTATTCTTATTTGTGGATATAGTAAATGGATACTGGAGTGGGTAACCTAGAAGATTCTTGTAAACAATAATTTTTTTTTTTAAATAGAGGTGGTGATACGGCAAATGACAGAATTATTTTAATGGGAAGAATTTTATACTTGTTCATTGGATCACAACTGATAGTTCCTATGTATCTTGTCTGTCCCCTTTGATTTAGACATCCCATGGCAATACTAATAACAAAACAACAGCAACAGCAAGGATTTAGTGAGCAATTAATATCTGCCAACTCTGTTTCAAGAACTTTACAGCTAATAAATGTTCACACTCAAACAAAACACCTTTACTGGAATCCTAAAATGCTGACGACTAGCTCATACCTGTAATCCTAACACTCTGAGAGGCCAAAGCCGGTGGATTGCCTGAGCTGAGGAGTTCAAGACCAACCTGAGCAAGAGCAAAACCTCCTTTCTTAAAATAGCCAGGCATTGTGGTGAGTACCTGTAGTTCCAGCTACTCAGGGGGCTGAGGCAAGTGAATCACTGCAGCCCAAGAGTTTGAGGTTCCTGCCAGCTGTGACACCATGGCACTCTACCAAGAGTGACAAAGTGAGTCTAAATAAATAAATATGCTGTTAATATGGAGAAAGACAAGACCAATACTCTTCTTAAAGGCTTTCTACATCACTTATTACTGAGGTTCTAAATGGATAAAATGTTCTTACTTGTAAGGTTATCTTGCAATATCCAACATCCTAAATTATAGTCAGTGCAATAAGGATTTCTCACTGTCTCCAAAATTTTCTTTTTTCCTGTACAATACTTTTAAAACATTTCACTGGAGAAATTGTTAAAAAGGACTATAATCCCTTTGGGACTATATCAGATTAAAAATTAGGTCTGGCAGAGGGTAAAAAATGTCGAGGAAGTGGTTAAGAGCAGAGAGTGGGAACCCAATTGTAGTGAGGAACCAAAGTTCAGCTAGGAGCTGTTCCCTCATGGGAACATAAATAGTAAGGAGTTCCTAGTGACCTTTAGCTGACCTAGAGCTCAGCCGGATCTAATTAACACAGTACAGGTAGAACCTTCATGAAGAATTCTGAGCAAGACCCAAGCTTAGAAAGGGAAATTGTTACAAAAACCATGCTATTAGGTAACCTGTTAGGTAATCTGGCCTGTCAGTCACCCAGGAGGGCAGGAAACGGAGCATGATCGCTGGTTATGGGCTGGACTGGGTCCCAGGACTCATGACAAAGGGAGCCGGGGACTAGGGAATGTCCAGCCGGTTCCACCAATTATACACGTACTTTGACAAATTTACCTGGTACTTCATCAAACTTTCTGGCACAAACATTTTGTCCTTTCAAAACCAAAAATATATTACCTTTCGATTTTTTTTCCCATTTTTTTGTCAATCTGAGCAGTTGTTTGTCTAAAGTTAAGACATTGAGATACTTTTTCCTCCTCTAAATTTTTTTCAGGATTTTACCTTTTAGTATAAAATATCCATTTTTATACAGAAAACTCTGAACTTTATAAAAATATGCTCAAATGCACACAGTAGAAATTATATAAAATAATTCTTCTTTCACATTCTTTGTTTTCTGGGGTCATGCTGATGTGTTTGGAGGAATTTTTTGTTTTGTTGTTATTTTTACTAGTTAATATTCAGAGATGCTTGGTAAATATTTCCTGGTTTGAGAGATATTTAAGTGGAATTCATTTGTATGGATTACAGATAATGTCCTAGAGAAGGAGAACACAAGGTCTACCTTTTATACCAACAGTGATGTTGCTTTGATTAATTCAATCCAGCAAGCAGTAAATTTGATAAGATATTAGTTAAATAATTTATTTGAGACTCTATAGACCACAAAATCCAACTGCTATGTTTGAATTCTGTAGACTGTACTCACAGTTCAACTCAACACTTATTGATGATCTTTGGACAAAACACTGTCTGCTCAACACACTCCATTGACATGCCAGACATTAGGCTGGACCTAGGGAAACAAAAATAACAGCCAGGTTTTCTATCTCTCTTAAGGGAATCTAAGTTCACGTTTGGATGGAGTGGTCAATTTTTTTTTTTTTCTATCCCCTAGTCCAAGAATCTCAAACTCCCATTTCAATTTCTTCCAGAGTCACCCAAATAAGTGTTATGACCCTAGTGAACCTCATGTCACATTATCGGGGGTGGCAGGGACTCTGGCTTCAGGAAAGCACATGATCCATTTAAAGTGACAACATTTACTTAATTTCTGGGCATGGATGCCTTGAAGGACTATGCTGCCAGTATGGGTATGCTGGATGTTTCAAGAGAAACTAAAATAAAACTCTTCATGTGAAAATCTTGATTTTTTTTAAATGTTAGAAACTAATTTTAAGATTACCAATATTGTTCAGGCTAAGGAAAACTTTTCTGGAAGTAAATGTGTTCAAGAGCTCCCAGTTTATTGCCTCTCATAAAGACTTCTTTAGGCAGGAAGTTTCAGTAGAATATAATCCATTGTTAGAACTGGAATAGGACAATCAGGATGACTCTTCCTTAAAGGGCATCTTATGTCTTGGCTCTCTGCATAGCTCCCTGTGATTTTGTTACAAATTGTTGTCTTATGCACCAGTTTATTTTGTAAGCCTCCCCTACATATGCAAACAACAAATATTTGCAGGAGTTGCAAAATATTTAGGCTGTTTGTGCTGTTGGGAATCGTCAAAGTGTTTAAAGTCAAGTTTGTATTGCTATCTAAGAGGTAAGTTCTTGGGCTGTACAACTTTTAATGGTAAGTTTTCAGGTTGCACTTGAAATATGCACACATACACATACATACACATAGTAGTTTAAAGCTCATTTCATATGAGTATCAAATTTACATTTCATTTAATGAGCTGCTGATAAAATTTTCATGATTGTTTCATTGTCAAATTAATTTTCTCGGTTAAAGTGGTGCATGTTCAAGTTTTCAGTTGTTGAGCTCATTCTAGAACTAAAAGGATGCCTTGTTTTTTTGTTGTTACTAAATAAAGATATAAAAATACCCTATGGTCAAACAATATTTAATCAACAAGGGAGATATAAATGATGACAGAAGATGACCAAAGATTCAAAGGATATTTTTACAAAACTATTATTATTGAATCATTTTAATTACAGAGAAAAGTGATTTTCAACGAGTGTATCATGCACACTGATGTGCCAGGAGAGGATCTTAGGTATGCCTCAAAAAAAATTCATTTTTTCAGGGTAACAGACAGAGATTTTATTTAGGAAGAACAAAGAGAAAGTTTAAAGTACTTCCAAAGAGAGTTGTAAGTGGGTTCCTTTCCTGAAGGAGAAATGGTGAGAGACACAGAGACAAAAAAGTCTCCAGCAGTATTTTGAAACTGGTTGCCAGTCCTTCATTGGCTTCTCTGCACCTCTGCGTGGTATTGCTCTTTTCCTTTTTTATTTTTTTGGTTTGGGATTTATTCATAGATTACACCGCTTGCATTAGTTAGGCAAAGTCCCTTTTACAGTTGTGTCCCACCCCCAAGAGATGTGCCGTACACTGTGACTCCCCCAACCCCTTCCCTCCTCCCCTCTCTCTTCTCCCTATTGAGTTGGAACAAATTCTTCTTAGTAAAGCATCACAGGAATGGAGAAGCGAGAATCTAGTGTATTCAATTCTAATGTGAAGGCAGTAGATGATCAAAAAGTTTTTGAGATCATTAATTAAATTATTCTCAAAAGTTCAAAGCACAGCAAGTACATTTTTTTTTTTTTTTACTGTTGGGGATTCATTGAGAGTACAAGAAACCAGGTTACATTGGGTCTTTTCCTGGCTTTGGTATCAGGGTGATGTTTGCTTTGTAGAATGTGTTGGGGAAGATTCCTTCCTCTTCAATTTTTTGGAATAATTTCTGCAGTACAGGAATAAGTTCTTCCTTGAAGGTTTGATGGAATTCTGTTGTGAAGCCATCCAGACCAGGGCATTTTTTTGTTGGAAGATTTTTTAATGTTTCTTTAATCTCAGTGCTTGAAATTGGTCTGTTCAGGAGCTCCATTTCTACCTGACTAAGTCTAGGGATAAGGTGTGATTACAAATATTGATCCATTTCCTTCACATTGTCAAATTTCTGGACATAGAGTTTCTGATAGGATAGTATTCAGAGATGATCTCTTGTATCTCTGGGACATCAGTTATTACTTCCCCTTTATCATTTCTGATTGAGGTTACCAGAGATTTTTACTTTTCTGTTTCTAGTTACTCTAGCCAAAGGTTTATCTATTTCATTTATTTTTTCAAAAAACCAACTCCTTGTTTCATTAATTTTCTGAATAATTCTTTTGTTTTCAATTTCATTGATTTCTGATTTGATTTTGGATATTTCTTTTCTTCTGCTGGGTTTAAGCTTAGATTGTTCTCTTTTTTCCAAGAGAAAACTCACAAGATGGCTTGTGAGTTTGTTGATGCGCTCTCTTTCTGTTTTTGGATGTAGGCATCTAAAGTGATAAATTCTCCTCTCAGAAGTGTTTTGCAGTATCCCACAGGTTTTGGTAGCTTGTGTCTTCATTGTTATTGTGCTCAAGGAAATTAATGATTTCCTCTTTTATTTCTTCCTGCACCCAACTGTCATTCAACAGAAGGTTGTTTAATTTCCATGCCTTTGTGTGGCTTGAACGTTTTTGACGGTGTTCAGTTCCACGTTTCATGCCTTGTGGTCTGAGAAGATATAAGGTAAAATTTCAATTCTTTTGATTCTGTTGAGATTTTTTTTTCCCTAGGATATGATCAATTTTGGAGAATGTTCCATGGGGCAATGAGAAGACTGTGTATTCTTTATCTTTGGGATGGAGTGTTCTATATGTGTCTCTCAAGCACAGTTGTTCTAGGGTCTCATTTAAATCCCTTATATCTTGGTTTAACTTCTGTTTAGAGGATCTGTTCATCTCTGTAAAAGGAGTGTTAAAGTCCTCTCTTATTATGATGTTACAGGATATCATATTGCTCAGACTGAGTAAGGTCTGTTTCAAGAATACAGGAGTATTTAAGTTGGGTGCATAAATATTTAGAATTGAAACGTCTTCTTGTATTTTTCCTTTGATCAATGTAAAGTGACCATCTTTGTCTTTTTTGACATTAGTTGCTTTAAATCCACATGTATCTGAAAATAAGATTGCAACTCTTCTTTTCGTCTGAATTCTGTTTGCCTGAAAAATTGTCTTCCAACCCTTAACTTGGAATTTTAATTTGTCTTTTGAAGCTAAGTGTGTTTCCTGCAAACAGCAAGTGGATGGCTTGTGTTTTTTAATCCAGTCTGCCAATCTATGCCTCTTCAGTGGGGAATTCAAGTCATTAACATTTATTGAAATAATTGATAAGTGTGGTAGTGTTCTATTCATTTTATTTTGTGAGAGTCCATTGCTTAGTTTTATCTTTTGCATCACTGTGGAAGTTAGGTTCTGTCCTTTAATTTCTGAGTTCTCACTTTGCCGTCAATCCATTGTGATGGTCAGTGTGTAGAAGAGGTTGAAGTATTTCTTGTAGATTTGGTCTTATTGTGGCGAATTTCCTCTATGTATATCAGTAAACAATTTGATTCTCTGTCAATTTTAAAGCTTAGCTCAGCAGGATAAAGAATTCTGGACTGGAAATTGTTCTGTTTACATAGATTAAAAGTAGATGACCATTTTTTTTCTTGCTTGAAAAGTTTCATTAGAGAAGTCTGCAGAGTCTTCAGTCACCCTGATGGATTTGCCCCTAGAGATCAATTGGTGCTTATTCCTGGCAACTTGAAGAATCTTTTCTTTTGCCTTGACTCTGGACAGGTTCATCACAATGTGTCTTGGAGAAGGTCTGTTAGAGTTGAGGTGACCTGTGTTCTGATAACCCTCTGAAAGGAGTATGGCAGAGTCTTTGGTAATATTTGGGTAATTTTCATTTATAATATTCTCTAGTATGGCTTCCATTCCCCTGGGACATTTTTCTTCCCCTTCTGGGATACCTATAACTGGTATGTTTGAACGCTTCATAAAGTCCCATAATTCTTTCAGTGAACATTCTGTTTTCTCTCTCTTCTTTTCTGCCTCTTGAACTATCCGAGTTATCTCAAGAACTTTGTCCTCTACCTCTGAGATTCTTTCTTCTGCATGGTCTAATCTGTTGTTGATACTTTCTATTACATCGTTAAGTTCCCTAATTGACTGCTTCAGTTCCTTCAGCTCTGCTATATCCTTTCTATATTCTTCATATCATTCATCTCTTATTTGATTCTGTTTTTGGATTTCCTTTGGTTATTTTGCACTTTATCAGCAGTTTCCTTCATTGGTTCTATCATTTCCTTCATTGTTTTCATTATCTGTATTCAGAATTCTCTTTCTGTTATTTCTAACATTTCTTTATAGGTGGAGTCCACTGCAGTAGCTACCTCACATTCTCTTGTGGGGGCTTCACTGGACTGGTTTTTCATGTTGCCAAGATTTTTCTGCTGATTCTTCCTCATGAGTGTTTTCTTTTATCTGTTTCCTTCCCCTAATTTTTGTTTCACTTACTCTTGCTTTTTCAGTTACCATGCCTCTGGACTAGGGTTTCAATGAGTCCTTTTTGGTACAGGACACTAGGATAAGAAGACTGAAGAGCAAGAAGGGAGAAAAAAAAAGAAAAGAAAAAAGAGAAAGGAGAGGGGGTGAGTATAAGGGAATATTGACAAAAAGAAGAGAGGCACAGAAAGAGGGAGGCAGGAGCAATATAAGTATACAGTAGGGTACTTTGACCCAACATTAAAAACCCCCAACCTCTGGGGGTGCTGGGTTGGGTGGTTCCCTTGAAGTCAGCAGCTCTTCGCTGGCCTCTTCAGACACAGTACCCCACCTCCACCAAGTAGAGAGGAAAGACAAAAATGCTATAAATCAAACTAAAACAAGCAAACAAAAAACTTTACAGGACAAAATTAGGGGGAAATACCAAATAATAGAGGTAGAAACACTAACAAAAATGAATTTCTGATTGTTAAAGAAGGCAACAATGGAAAATTTGATGTAAACTAGAAAAATGAAGAAAAAAGGGGAAAATCTAGTGTGAAAATTTTGAAATTAAGAAAAAAAGAAAACAAAAAAAAAACTCTATATATATATATATATACATATATATATATATATATATATATATATATCTTGCTGACTATAGTCTGGGCAATGGGTGATCTTCTGGGGCATGAGATGTTGATCACAATGCTGACATGGCTATACAAGATGGAGACTGGAGGCCTCTGTTGATTTCTCAAACCCTGCAGAGTGGAGAGTTTATATCTCTCCTCAGCTTGCTTAAAAAGAACTTTAAACTCCTAAAGTTGGCTAAGCAGAAGCTTTCCCAGGAAAGTATGTGTCACTGGGATCTCTCCTAAAGTGGCGGTCCACTTACCCAGTGTGCCAAAACCGGTCTCACTCTATGGCCCTGAGGACCAAAGCTGTAAGGCATCTCAGTCCCCGCCGTTAGCCTGTTCAGTCACTAGATTACTTGCCCTAGGTCTCCTGCCTGATCCTTGCTCTGTGACCCTGAGGGTGGAGCTTGCAGGGGCAGTTCTCCCACAATGGGTCTGTGCAAGGGCCCATAGCCGAACACTATTAGCTCCATCAGGCATAGCAGCTCAGTCTGTGGCCCTAGACAATGCTCAAAGTCCTCCACACTCTTGCCCCAGGTCTCCCAAGATAGTTCAACTGAGTGCCAAGTCAAAAAAATAAAAATAAAAAACCCAAACATCTCATAGGTAAGGCCTTTCTAATTTGCAATCTCACTGCGGCAGCCAGTGGGATTAGACTCAACAAACACACATAACCACTTACCAGTTCTCCACTGCTTTTGTCCTCCTCGTGGGGTCCAGAAGTCTCTCACTGACTCCCTGTGTCCCCAAAAGGGATGTTTGTGGGCAGATCCCACCAGCCAGAGATGCCTGGAGTCTTCTCTCCCCAGTCTCACCATGCCCAGTTACAAGGAAGCTGTTACTCGGCCACCATCTAGCTCAATCATCCCCTAACTTTTTTTTTTTTTTAATCAAGATAATGTAAGTGTGCTGTGGAAGTTTAACTATAGGTTCAAGTGTGCCATGATATTTTTAAAAAGGTTGAAAAACACTGATATAGAAGTACTCTTCAAGGTGGATAGCAATTACCCAGATTATGCACAAAATCTGTCCATCTGGCAAGGCTAGTTCCAAAAAAGTGGCAGAATCATATTTTTCTGTCATCTTAACAACAAAAGCTGATGTTGACCATAATTAGACTAATTGAACAGTGAATGGGTGTGATATAATTCAATTAGTGCACAAAATAAGAAAAGATTTCCAACTGCTTTCATTTGTTTTTCTCTAGAATATGGTGATCTAGAACATAATTAAAATTCCACATTGATTTTCTAGTGTTTTCAGTGTGTTTGAAATTACTTTTCAAAATAAACAGATATTCTTAGCAGGCAACTTGAAAGACCAACATGGAAAAGGATTACAATTTAGGCTGGGCATGGTGGTTCAGGTGTGTAATCCTAGCACTTTGGGAAACTGAGGCAGGAGGATCCCTTCAGCTCAGGAGATGGAGACAACCTGAGCAAGAGTGAGACCCCCGTCTCTACTAAAAATAGAAAAAGTAGCTGGGGGTCATAATAGGCATCTGTAACCCAAGGTACTCAGAAGGATGAGGCAAGAAGATCACTTGAGCCCAAGGGTTTGAGGTTGCTGTGAGTTAAGATGATGCCATGGCACTCTGCCCAGGGTGATAGAGTGAGACTCTGTCTCAAAAAGGAGGGGGGTTACAATTTAGGGACAGAATCTGTACACGCTGAAATTCTCCCTTTTTAGCATGCACAAGCACTCATTCAGTGATTAAACACAAACACTCTAGAGTCAGGGAACCTGCACTCAAATATCATTTACTAGCTCGGTTGTCTCCTGTAAGCAGTTTAACCCCCCTAAGCCTCAGCGTCCCATTAAAATGTAGTGATAATAACCTCTTCCTTGAAGTATTGTCATGAGAATTAAATGAGATCATGTGTGTAAAGTGCCAAACAGGATACGTAGCACGTATAGATGTGTAATACCTATTCATCTGTTGATTCATCTATCCTCATACAGCTCATCATCATTTGTGAACTTGAAGAGGTAGAACAAGCATTTCTCTGAAGAAGATGATTCTTTAGGAGTTGTTTCTTGTCATTGCCTTAACTTGCCTGCATTGTTTGGTATTTTTTATATAAACATGTTTTTCTTAAATATTTGTCAACATGAAAAAGGCACATTTTAATTTAATAGTTTTAAACAGATAGTGAGTTGGAGATTTTTATCTGCAAGAAAATAATCCCTAAGCCTAAAATGTTCTCTGAATATCTTTTTTTCTTTTATTTTTTTTAGGTAGAGTCTCACTTTGTCACCCTCAGTAGAGTGTGGTGGCATCACAACTCACAGCAACCAAATTCTTGGGCTTAAGCGATTCTCTTGCCTCAGCCTCTCAAGTAGCTGGGACTGCAGGCACCTGCCACAATGCCTGGCTATTTTGTTGTTGTTGTCATTGTTGTTTAGCTGGCCCTGGCCAGGTTCAAACTCACTAGCCCCAGTGTATGTGGCCGGTGCTAGAGAAGATTTGGAATCACTGATTCATTTATTCCAAACATGGAATATTTATTGAATGTACATTATACACAAAACATTATTATTAGAAAAAAGAGTAATAATACTTCCAGTTAACAGGTTAATATCCTAAGTTCTGAAACTGAGTAGATTAATGGACATATTTAAGAAATAAATGAGCCAAGTTTTCTACTACTGACTGTGAATTTGACCTCAATTAAAATAAGACGTTTCCTTGGGAGCTTCTGAGTATACAGCAAAATTATACTTAGTAACTTCATGTAAGTTTGACTGTCACTAAGAATATGACTTCTCTGTATTGGCTTCTAGGTTTAACATGGGCTAAGCAAAAGCCTACAGGCTCCAAATTCAAACTTTTACACATCCTATTATTTTTTTCTGTTTTTGGCCGGGGCTGGATTTGAACCCACCACCTCCGGCATATGAGGCCGGCATCCTACTCCTTTGAGCCACAGGCACCACCCTTATTATTTTTTAAAAAATAGCTCAAACAAGTGAATATTTTCCACCATTTAGGGCTGCCTGTTTTGCATAGCCTGTGAAACTTTGCCTGGCAGCTGATACCAATTGATAAGATAGAGTCCTGCAGTTAGTACAAATTGTTCTTCAGAGCTTTTGGACCCAGAAACTCCCCAAAGAATGCTGTCAAGCACCATCACCTAGATTCTTAAACTGCCTCTTCAGTCTCCTTCTTTTATCCTTCAATCCTTCTGCCGCCTTCCCTCCATGGATGGTAGGTGGCCCTTGGAACTGCCTTATGTTGCCTGGGGCTTCTGTTCTCATGCAACCCTGTTCAAGCATGACTCAATAGGCTTATGATGTGTTACTGTCCCTTGTGGGCCTATGTTTTTCCGTGATCAGTCTCCCAAATCCCTCCAACCCCCTACAATTGGAGAGATTTGTGCCAATTACTGTGCAAGGCATGAGGATAAAAAGGCAATAAGACATAGTCTTCAACCTTGAAGAACTTGAAGTCTGACTAGGGAAACAGATTTATTTATCATTTTAATGTTATGTACTTTCTTTTATAGAAAGATATGCAGAGATATAAAATCGTGACATCTGCCTTAGCTCAGTCTGGATGGGTAAGGAAAGGGCTCTTGAAGATAAAGCCAGAGTTGTACCTGGAAGAATAATAAAAGTTTCAGGGAAAATGGGAAAACAGTCATTTTTTTTTAAGGCAGAGGGAATAATAAACAAAAACTTATTAATGAGAAACATCTTTATTATTATTATTTTTAATATTATAATTTTTTTCAAGAAATGAATCACCATGTTGCCAAGGCTGGAGTAGAGTGGCTATTCACAGACCTGATCATGGGGCACTGCAGTCTCGAATTTCCGGGCTCAAGTGATCCTCCTGTCTCACTCAGCTAGCATCGTCTTCATCATTATCATCAGCCTCATTGCCACTGATTGAAAGACCACTCCACAAAAGCACTTTGCAAACACAATCGCATTTAATTCTCATCATAATCCACACAAGGTGACCATGATTGGCTCTCTTTTAGATGTGAGGAAACATGCTAAGAAAGTTAACTACTTTGCCAAGGTCACAACCATCTACCACAGTGAGTGGTAAAGACCCTACAAGAACTCACAGCAGTCTCCACTGAAAATGCACATTCACCCTTCTAGAATGGTCATTGTTCTCATATCATAGTTATTAACTATATCACACTCATGATACTCTTTGATTATTTTCCAGAAATATTGTTCGTAATGCACCTATATCATATGCCTTCTTTCATCAAAGGGCTGCTGTAAACCTGGTTACAAGTTACAGTTTTGCCATAAAATATGATTAAGGAAGTGATGAGTGGTTAAATTGAAAGGATATATAGGGTTAGAGACTTGTCCATGACCAGCCAAGGAGATTGGTCTCTCCTGTAGGATAATAAGAGAAGACTGACATGGTGAGATAAGGGTAAGATGCCTGTGTTGTGCATAAGATGTACTTGGGAAAGAAAAGAGGACAAGCAGAAGGCCTGTTAGGAATTTAGGGCATGAGCTCCAAGTGAAAGCATCAGGGTCTTATTTACAACAGTATTGAAAATACAGAGAAGATGGACTCGCACACGCAGAAGGTGAAACTCCTATAAAGGTACCTGACTGAATGTATTAAAAGTGAGTCAGGAAGGGGGAAAGTCTTGCGTCAAGAGAATCACTTGAGCCCAAGAGCTTGAGGTTACTGAGAGCTATGATGCCATGGCACTTCACCGAGGGTGACAAAGTGAGACTCTGTCTCAGTAAAAAGGAAAGAAAAAGAAAGATTTTTAACCAGGGTCACGAGGTGGAAAATACACAGAGAGGACACATGCTCAGTACTTGAGAATGGACTGACTCCTCTTAGAATGTGGGCTTCTCTTGTCATTCTCAAGAGTGTCCCATTGGACAATAAAGTATATCATCTTTTTATAAGATGGAAAGCCCTACTTTTAAACAGTGAACATAGAAGGAGACCATGAAGGACTGGAGAAAACCCCAGCCAAGTGATTCTTGAGAGCCAAGGATAATCAGGGCAAGGAAAAGTTTCCTTAAAGGGAATCTATTTGAAGTGGAGATTTCTATGTCACAACAATTCTGAGAATGTGTTGTTAGAATGTTACCTTGAAAATGGAGGGTGTTATTATGAAAGTACGTAATATATAAGTTTCTTATATATTTTATTCTATATTTATCCTATCCATAGATGTTCTATTAATACAGCATTTTATAGACAAACATTTATCTTATATTATTTATAATAGTTTGTTAATTTTATGTTTTACATATTTTGCTTTATAAGATGTTGGTAGAAATGGCAGCTGAGAGCTGATGCTTGTAATAGGCAATATCTGAGTTATATTTATCATTTCCTATAACATTTTCTAGGAAAAAATTTTCTGGTGGTGTGAAAAAGTGTTCTTTACTTCTCATTTTCAGGGCAAATGATGTAGGACATCATCTTTTCTCCAGGACTTCCTAAGATTTTCCAAGGATCTCTTTGCCTCTTTGTGTTTAAATCATTTTTTGAAATTAGGATGGTGCTGCCATCATCCCTGACAATAATTACATATTTAATCATTAACTGTTCTACATCTATTAAAAACCTTTTTATAAATGGCTTAAAATCTAAAGAAATTCTCCAATATCAGTTTTTTAACTTCAAGAAATCCAAGCACACCTTTCTGGGGGTTAGGGGGCATAGTCTTGCTTTGTTGCCCCAAGAGGAGTGGCATCATTATAGATCATGGAAACCTCAAACTCTTGAGATCATGAGATCCTCCTGCCTCAGCCTCCCGAGTGGTTGGGACTATCAGGGCTGCCACACTTCCCAATAATTTTTCTGTTTTTAGTAGAGACAGTTCTTACTCTTGCTCAGGTTGGTCTCGAACACAATTGCATCTTAAAATTACCTTGTACTATATTTAATTTAGATAGGAGAATCAGCAAAGATATCAACTAGTGTTAAGTGGGAGGAATGTTTTAATGGAGATTAATTTTATACAATCTCTTCGATAGGCAGCATCTCATCTTACAGCAGTGTTCATTTTACAGCTTCCTAAGTGAACATTGATTACTCAGATAAATTTAACTGCTTGATATTTTTCCAATTTATTTCAACAAATATGAGGTTAGAGATTGCTGGAAGAACTATAACTCCTAACTTTATATTATACTTTTCTTGAGGGTATTATTCATTTGCTTTGCTCAAAACGTGTTATATTCTTTAGCAGTTCCTCTCAAATACATATGTCTTATCAGTAGTATATTTTTCTTATTCATCACTGTTACACATATTACAATTCAACAACTTAAAGGAATCTAGAATTAGTAGCCTCAATTCTGGTGATCCTCCATGTTATAACCCATTGGGGGGCTGTGTATCTTTTTGGTAAGAAATACTATCATCCGATTCATTAATTTTTTATGACTAAATATTCTTGTTAGTGCATGCATTTATCTTTCTTGTTTGTGCTAAAACATCAGTCAACGAGGAAACGAGGACATCTTTATCAGGAACAATTAGCCATGTGAGAGATTTCGCTTAAATCTTGCCTCTTGCCAGAGAAACGTAAAACACACGGGGTCTCTGGAAACACATTTGTGCTGCAAGCTTTTGATTTTGTGTCTGACACCAGCATGTATTCTGGGACCTAATTGTCAGGGCAGCGATGAGGATTATAATGAAGGAGAGAGTGGGCTGTTCGTCGTTTAGAATCAGGACTGAAAAACAAGTTTCCTATGGTTTTGAAAGAAGACTTGACTTTGTGTTTTCCTCTGCTTTTAAATACATGTGGTTGATTTCTTTTTTCTTCTTCTTCTGTGGTAACCAGCATGTGAGCTTTAAAATGAATGCTGTGGTTCCAAAGCCCACCTTCTGTGTCTAATGAGTTTTCACTCCGGGGGTGGCTTCATCTCCTGCCTGTCTCTATTTTATATTCACCCAGAGTGGACATGTCGGGTCTTAGAAATATGATTATCATATTCATAATAAATGTAGGTGCGCACTGCAGCATAAAAAGCTATGAAGAAAGTGGAAGGAAATATCTTCCCTGTTGCTAAGACAACAAATATACCTTCCTTCCCGATCTAGTCACCTTTATTCCTACATTCGTTTATTCCATTAAATAATTTCTTAGTGAGGGCCAATCAATTGCCAAGTCTGACACTTGCCTAGGTCCAAAAAACATGCCTTAAGTGCATGACAGTCTCCTGAAGGAAGTAGACATTAGTTAAATATTCAAATACATAAATAAATATTGCAATAAGGACTATAATTTTATTTCAAAATAAATACACAAACATATGAAAGGAAGAGAAAATACTGGAAATCCAGAACAACCAATCTGTGTCTGAGGGCTCAAGAAAATCTTTCCAGGCCAGGCATGGTGGCACACGCCTGTAGTCCTAGCGCTATAGGAGGCCGAGGTGGGTGGATCACCTGTGCTCAGAGGTTCGAGACCAGCCAAGACCCCCCTGAGCTAAATGAGCCAGAGTGAGACCTGGTCTCTACAACAACAACAGGACAACGAGACAGCCGGACCTTGTGATCCCAGCTCCATGGGGGGCAAGAAAACACTACAGGAGGAAGAAGTAATTTAAAAAAAAATTTAAAAACCCTTCAAGGTAATAAAGTTGAAATAAAAAAAAATTAAAAAAAAAAAAAAAAGAAAATCTTTCCAGAAATACTGACCTGGGGGCTGTAGTAAAATGTATAATTATTATTTAGACAAGTGGAGGTTGAGGACTGTCGGTATAACCTCCTTGAGAACAGGGAAGAGCAATTTTTATTCCTGGTATTTTTTGGCATCTTTTCAATGTCTCCATTTTAGGCTGAAGTTAAGTGAGCTCCATTAGCAGAAAAATAGTTTGCAATCTCTGAAATATTGAAATATTTATAATTTCCTTTTAAAAGTCCTTTAAATATATTGCCAATATTAATTAATAAGGATGAGATAGGAGCCAGTTGTGATTTTATTTTGAATTAGTATTTATTCCACACTGATGTCTCCATTTTTTGGAATTTGTATTTTGCTACTTACATAAAAAAAGACTGATGAGGAAAAACTGTGTTCAGAGGTGCAGTGTTTCAGATTAATTGCAGGGGTATTTTAGCTTTGCTTGTGGACTGCTACCTTAGTAGCTTTCCTCTGGCCACCACTCCATCCAGTTCTGTTTAACTTCTTATATACCCAGCAGATGCCAGCAAAGGGCTGGAAGCTCCCTTGTGCTTCTCAGGGATGACCTGGCCTTGAGAACCAAATGACAAGTATGAATGCTGTTGGTCAGGGGTTGGCAACTTACAGCCCCTCGGCCAAGTCCAGTCTGCCACACCTTTCTGTATGGGTCTAGCACAGTGTTTTCCAACCCCTTTTTATCTCACAGCGCACTTGAACCTATAGTTAAACTTCCAGGGCACACTTAAATTATGTTGATCAAAAAAAAAAAGAGTAAGAAAAAGAATATACTATTGTACTTTGAACTTCTTTTGAAAATTCAATTAATGATCTTTAAAAAATTTCACAACACACTAAGATCCTGTCATGACACACTGGCTGAAAATCACTGCTCTGTAAGCTGGTTTTCCCAATTTTAAATGGAAAAAAAAATCTGCAAGAGAATGATATTTTTCAGGTTGTGAAAATTAAATGAAATTTCAACCTTTGTATCTATAAGTGACGTTTTGTTAGAAGGCAGCATCCCATCTTTGGCTGCCCGCACACTACATGGGCAGAGGTGAACAGTTGTGAGAGATACCTCATATTCCACCAACACTAAATCGTTTATGGTTATGCACGTGTAGCTATGGAGCCCTCCTGGAAACTTGGCAGTAAAACAGCACAGGCGATGCTCCTGCCCTCAGGGATTTTACTTTCCACTGAAGGAGATATACAAGCTCATAAATCGATAAGGTTATTTCAGATAGTGGTAAATGCTAGAAAAAAAATACAACAGGTGTATGGCATAGAAAAAGCCTGAGGGCAGGAGACGGGGCTGTGTTATTGAGGGAGACAGTGCACTAGGGAGGAGATGTCAGGAACAGAGAAGGGACATTCCAGGGAGAAAATACAACAGAAGCAAAAGTCCTGACGTTAGAAAGAACTTGGTGATTTCTGGAGAGGGAAAAGAAGCCCTTTCTGGCTAAAGGGTTGTGGATAAACGTGGGAATGACATGAAACACAGGAGAATTCTAGATGAGGGGATGTTCAGTGTGGAATCTACTGATCTGATGAGCCTCATGTGTGGTGTCAGGCTCTGCAAAGCTCTTAGTCTCTCCAGGTGACTATCACGCTCCCGTTTTGGAAATCACAAAATATTTGATCTGATAGACCAGAGCACAGGAAAGAATTTGCAACTTAGTCTAACTGTCATGACAAACCACGAGAGAATTCTTGGCAGAATTATGCTTTAAAGAGTCGCCCTTAGTTGTCGTGAGGAAAACAGTCTGTAGGAAGAAAGAGAGGAGGCAGAGACTTGGATCAGGGTAGCAGTGCTGGGGTTGTGTGGGGACAGACTCCAGCCACATGGCAGAGGTACAGCCAGAGGAGCTGCTGGCTAGAAGGTGAGCATAAGAACAAAAGGAATCAGTGGGACAGTGGCAGTGTCAATGACAAAGATGGAAAAACAGAGGAGGGAAACAGCAGGTTTGGAGGAGGGAGGGGGAACCAGAGGCTTTATCATGGACAAGTTAAACAGTAGATACTTCCTGGGTGGCACTCATGCAACAACAACAACAAACCCAAAACAAACACTGAGTAGCCACTATATGCTAGGTACCATCCACGGCACCAGGAATTTCATCAGTTAAAAAAAATACAGAAAAACTCCCTAGCACTGTGAGATGTCATCTGGGTGGTGGGTGTAGAGTCTGAGGCTCCGAGGAGAGGGGCTGGACTGAAATGCGTAGATCTGCAAGTCCTTCAGTTGACAGATGGCTTTGCCTTCGAATTTGGATGTCAAACTATTTTAAGGTTGTACAGATTGGTGCAGGACATCCACACAGAGACAACATGACTGTGGCTCATTTTCTGGGATAACAGACTGACTTGGAGGCGAACCTCCTGGGGGCCGCTTTTGCCTTTCTGTGCGCTGAGGGCAGAGCCCTGTTGAACTTGAATGGACCTACTTGTAGTTCTGAACACCAAGTGCAAGTCACTCTGCCTCCTCTAGTTCTTGTCAGGGGAACTGAGGGGAATTTACTTATTTATCTACTTATTTATCTGTTTATTCATTTATGGTTGGATTGAGTGCTAAGCTGATGGAGGAAAAGAGCTACTTCAACACCAGTACAGAGGAACCAGGGATAGCAATCAATGAGTTTAAAGGCAATTAAACCAGCTAGCTGTTCCTGCTGATCTGTCAAACTTAAAGCCGCCCGAGCAGCAGGGCCTGTGAGAATCTACCCCTGCCTGAGCGTGAATAATAATGGACATTCATACTTTGCATTTATATTGTACATTTTTATACTGGGATCTTCACAATAACCGAGAAAAATGAGCTGAGCAGGCGCTATTATCTACATTTTACAAAATATCTCCCAGAGGCAAAAAGCACACAGGGAGGGGGGCCAATAAGTGTAGATGTAACAAGATGAAGCCAATGAGGCTTGAAAAGCCCATAGAAAAGGAGAGTGTTTAGATGGAGAAGTTATCTGAAATATCTAGGGTTTGTTTTTGGTTACTTCCTGCTACTGGGGTTATTTAGTTTGTAACTAACTACATCAACTGTTGTTTGTTAAATAAACTGTTGTTTGTTTGTTGACTCAAGACAATACTATACTGAGTATGTTTGCTTACAGTAAGGATCTCAGACGCAAATGCCTAAAAAGTCTCGGCAGGCGACCTAGAGGGAAGGATGGTGCAGAACTCGGAAGCCCCTATTCACCACCAAGCGTGATCACCTGGGTGATGCCTGGAAATGTCTTTTGTGTCTCAAAGAGTAGAATAAAGATTTCAAAAATCCTGGAATGACTTCCTATTAAATAGTAAAGGTCTTTAAATGAGTATCTATAGGATATACAGACTATTTAAATAAATATATTCCCAAAATGCTCAATATCACTAATCATTAGGGAAATTCAAATGAAAACCACGAGACACCACCTCACCCCTATTCAGAATGGCCATTATTTAAAAGTGAAAAAAAAAAAAACAGATGCTGGCATAGATGCAGAGACAAGGGAATCTTGATTTGGGAATGTAAATTAGTAGAACTTCTGCAGAAAACAGTATAGAGAAATCTCAAACTACTAAAAGCATATCTACCATTGATCTAGCAATCCCATTACTGGGTATCCACCCAAAGGAAAAGAAGGCATTTTATAAAATACTGCTGCACCCACAATTGGCAGCAGAATTCGCAATAGTAAAACTTTGGAACCAATTTAAATGCCCTCTGGTTGATGAATGAATAAAGAAAATGTGGTTGGCCTACCAACCTATCTATATCCTGGAGTACTACTCAGCCATCAAAAAGAACAGCACAAAGTTTTGTGCAACTTGCATGGAATTGGAGACCAGAAACAAAACACTAAATACTGCATGTTTTCACTTACAAGTGAGAGATAAGCAATGATATGCATGACCCTGCACAGTGAAATACCGTGTTTCCCCCAAAATAAGACACTGTCTTATATTTATTTTTTCTCAATAAGACACAGCAGAGCTTAATTTCAGGGGATGTCTTACCAACCAGAAATGCACAGCATATCTGCATAGCCACACCCATCACTAGGTCTTCTTTTTGGGGTAGGACTTATATTTAACAAATGCATAGAAATACTGCTAGGGCTTATTTTTTGGGTAGGTCTTATTTGGGAGGGGACACGGTAATAGAGACACCTCAGAAGGGAGAGAGGGAGAAGGGATATGGCATCAAAACTTACCTCTTGGGCACAGTGTTTACATGTATTTGCCAGTGGTGCCAAACTCCTGGACTGTGAACAGGTATGGTCAGTGGCCTGTTAGGAACTGACCACAAAACACCATAGCCTGAGCTCCACCTCCTGTTGCATACCCACCCCTCCCACTCCGGTGTCCCTGAAAAAGTTGTCTTCCATGAAATTCGCCCCTGCCAAAAAGTTTCCAGTCTGTGGCTTATAAAGAAGCAGGCTGCAAAACCAGAGTTGAGAGGCAGGAGAGCAAATCACCACCCCTTCACTACCTTCCATCCCGTCTCGCCTCACTTCCACTCTATTCGTCTAAAAATCGTCTTCCACGAAACTGGTCTCTGGTGCTAAAAAGGTTGGGGATAGCTAATGTACACTCTTTAGGTGATGATTAGGAGTATATCAAGAGCCTAGACTTCTCCACTAGGCAATTCATCCATGTAACAAAAAACTACTTGTACCCACAAATCTGTTTAAATAAATCAATCTCTTCCCAGGAAAATAGAGCGATACTGACATGCACGTGTCAGTAGGATGTCCTTTATTTCTATGGAGTTAAAAGTTCATGTGATCAAATAGCCCAACATGGTAAACGAAATGTTATATGTATTTTTACATTAAGCGTCATGAGATCTGCTTTAGCCACTGAGCTAAATCTAATTCCTGATAAAGGTGGTCAGTGTTCAGCATTCTTTCTGTCTGGGAATTTGAAGTAGGGCAAGAAACATAAATTTTGAGTTATCAATAATCAAAAACAATATGAATACCTGGAATTTGCGAAAACAGTTATCCAAGTGATTCTTCCTGACCAACATAGCTCTTGGCCATAAAAGTATAAAGCAAATCTAAGCACAGCTAATTTATTATTCAAACAGAGAAACTGAAGCACAGAAAGGCAAGATGTAAATTTCTCAAATTCATAGGGCTAATGAAGTGAATAACTAAATTTGGATTTTTTTAAAACCCAATTCGGTCTCTAGGCAAACATAAAAATAGCTCTAGGCATGTGTGTGCTCACACCCTGCCCCTTGGGTAAATATATCAAAGAAACTTGGAGTAGATATCCGAAACTCCCTTTTCTCCTTCCTTCTCTTTCTTCTTTCCTTCCTTTCCTCTTCTCCTGTTAGAGGTACTCGAGGTAGAAAGTTAGAGAGGAGGGTATAAAGTGCACTGGCTAAGCCAACTTGGCAGACAAAGATGCAAGTAGGTATTTGGAATGAGGGCACTAAGATCATTTCAAAGATTCTAAAACATTTCTCAGATGGGATGCAATTCACCTTACTGTTTACCCAAGAAGTATAATTTTCTGAAGGAAGATAAGCTAATAAAGGTAAGAAAAAAGAAAAGGGAAAAAATCAGAACATCCATCCCCCAAAGAGAACTGTTGTTTGTATTTCAAGATATGATCTTCACGACTTTTCCAGTGAGAATTTATGTGTGTACAAAAATTGATTCCTTCTATACATTATTGTTTCATCCATAGATTTTCAAACTGTGACTTAAGACCAATTAGAGGGTTAGAAAATCAATTTAGTGGGTAACAACTAGTATTACAATAATTAATTTAAATAGAATGTAAAATAACTGAACAAATAGCTCCCAGGGAGGAATATTGTGTCAGTTAGATGTGTGTGAATGTGTCTGGGATCTAGTGGAAGGTCATTTTCCTCTTGTCAGGAAAAATACTAGAAAACCAGTTCTATGACCTGCTTTTTCCATTTAATTAACTTTATGAGAAAAGCTCTTCTTGGAGGCAATTATTGGCTTATATGGTCCTTTGGAATCCTACCTAGAAAGAAAGCTGTTCATCCCAAGGTATTGTTCTCTGCTTTGTGACGAGATCGGATCTTTTTGCTTGGGGGTGGGAGGAATCATAGTCTCAGTGTCTGTTCCCCATCCAGTCTCATGGGAGAAGAAGTCTGCCATTGACTTTGATTACTATGGAGAGGAGTTTCCAAACCATTATATTTCTACGGAGAATGGCTTGGGATTTAAGTTGAACTCTCCTCTGGGCAGATGTTATTGCTGTAGTAATCTAGCAGGAAATCACTAGGGGTTTAGGATTCCTGCAGCCCAAACAGCCGATATCTTGAGATTATTTTGTCTACATGTTTCTGTGAGCCGATGACTACGTGTCTTAATGCGAGCCGATTCAGGAATAGAGCAAACTCTTTTCATTGCTTTTTGCCATCTTTGGTTAGGACAGGTGCTGCAATGATTTCTTACATGCAATCGTGCTTCTGCCTGGATTCTGTAGACTTCGGTTTTGAAACACAAAATAATTATGAATTCAAAGACAATAGATTTATTTGGTTCTTTCTCTTTTCTTAGTCCCATTTCCAGTTCAGTTTTATACAACACTGCACTTAATCAATGATCATTTTTTCCTTCTTTTGTCTTGCAGGTTTCTCTGGGCCACATCAGAGCATTAATATAACCTCTGAGATAAGCTTACAAATTGGGTGACCTCCATCCAATATGGGGGCAAGGGCCACACATCATCTTAAGGGTTGACTTTTCTCAGTAGAACACCCTGTCCATTGGTCACCAGTACCAGCTTGCATTTAACCAGACTAGGGAATTAAAGCCTAAGGAGTGGTTATAGGAATGCTAAGCCTTGCTAGCATAAATCTCTTGATTTCATGTTTTAAGACTCATATATTAAAGGCAGATGTCTGTGTTTGCTGAAGCAGTGTCAGAATTGCTTTGTCTGCATGTATAGGCACACATACACTGAAACACACACTACTCCTTGTGTTAAATTACATGCTGAACCAAGTCTCTATATGAATACTGCACGTAAGACAAGCTTCTCTAAATATACTTGACATAATGAATAAAGTAAATGTATCAGAAGATCAAGAAGTTGTCTCTAGAGTCTGAACATGAAAGTTATTCCTTTAAATTGAAATTTTTATATATTTTTTGTAATGTGAGAAAAGAATCAGGCTGAAAATTGCCTATCATAATAATTATTTCCAGTTGAGAGCCTACCAAAGTTTTCTGCAAGCTGCAAAAAAACATGACAGCATGTGGTCACTCTCTTTAAAGGGCTTTCATGTTTTCCATCTTCACTTGGAAGCATGTAAACTTGTTAAATGAACTCTGCAGAACGGGGGAGGGTGACACTGACATTCTTGTAAGTAAATAAAATAGACTCACAGGCATAGCAGTTGGAGTGAGCGTGCCACTCTCCAAGGTTAAGGTCGTGACTAGCTATCATGTCAAATGCAGCAAAGTTTCCCTAGCTCTCCCCAGCAGGCAATGAACTGAACACTTAATAAATACAATCTCATTTCTGGAATTAGAAATAATTCATGCTGGAGAGACCTCTAGTGGGCATGGCCATTTATAACTGACAATGAGTCAGAAAATAAGAGATATAAAAGTTGCTTGAAAAATCACATTCTCTATTTCTGCCATGATACATTCTTTTTCCAATACAGTGCACCTTACCAGGATAGGAGATGTGTCACAGCCAAAGGAGGTACTTTTCATGAAAAAACAAAACAAAACAAAATAAAAAACAAGAAATTGAAGTTTTAAGTCTGGATGCATACACTCAAAAGCCAACTGCCTTTTTTCTTTTAATGTGCCACAGAATCAGAAATAAATATGTCAGTGACAAATTGACAAGTGGATATTTTTATCTACCCTATTTCTGCTCCCACTAAAATCTCACTTAGAAATTAATTGGAATATAATTCACACATAAGACACTCTGCTATTATTATCACCAAAGTTTAACCGAATTGCATCAAGGAAATTTTTGAAAAATGGGATCCAACCAGACAATCCAAGATCCCTTCTATCACACCGTCATGCAATAGGGTCCAAGACGCTACTGAACTGAAATTCTTAGCCTGAGTAATTATGAAAAGCCAGATCAAAGATATGCACCCTTGCCCTGCCTTTAGAAAGCTAAAAATGTGTTGGAGAGGAGACATCCAATCACAAGAGCCCGGGAGTGGCCATGGCAAGCATGTCCTTTCCCAAAGAGCTTCGAGCTTCAGAAGCCATATTTAGAACAGAAAACAAAACCTGGTGAATTGTTCTAATCTGTAAGAATATAACAAAATCCAATGTATTTTTGTTTCTACGTATTTGTTAAAATGCACATTTCAAATGATTTTATGTTGTAATACAATCTATGGCATTTAGTTCTTAATTGTTTGGTAACGACCTCTTGATGGTTGATCATATTTCCCTCACAACTGCAAACGTTTTGAAAACAGCAAAGGCATCCTAGTCTCTTCTTCCGCCTCCTTATTAACCAATTCCACCCTCACCTCTATACTGCACAATGTCATTACCTCCTCATGCGTACACCACCTGCTCTCCCACAACTTCTTTAAAAAGCAATCTGGTAAGGATTCCAGAGTGTGTGGTTAAGGGGTCTGGGGAAGACATCCCGCCTGCTGCTGCAAACCCTTGAGTTTTATTACTATTATTGATGTCTTATTACTATTACTGATGTTACCTGATTTCAGGTAGTTTTGTCTAAAAATAGGAGCCAGTGATTCCAATTGGGTTCTTAGGTAAGCGAATTTGATTACAGAAAGAAAAATCCCTGTTTTCACAGGTTAGCATTTTCCTTCCATTAAGAATGTAGGCCATTAAAAAAATATATATGTACATATATACTTACACTCAGATAAAGCACAGTATGAATAGTATTTTTAATGTATTTTTAATCACCATAAGAAATCAAAGACATTTTCATACTATATTACAATTGTGGCAGACACAGCAAATATTATTTAGGCACTATGTAATTATGGTAATTATTGGACTTGCCAATAAACCTTGGCACTAACAAGAAGCTCACATATTATCTGATACACCTGTATTTCTTTTACTATGTTGATAATTATTTCAATATGATGACTTCCCTTTTTATTCCTGTGCATTTTGTTTTCTACATTTGCGCATCTTCAGATAAGGGCTGCTGAGGCCTTCAGAAAGTATTCTGTGAGATTCAACAACCTGACCGGCTTCCTCTTATTTATTCTCTCCCCACTTCTTCCTAACCCCACTTTCCTCTGTTTGTGATAAAACCATTGATATTAAAATTACTCATGCAAGTTTGAAAGGGCCTAGGAGAGAAGGCCTTGGGCTGACTCTTTCCTCTGGAGTTGGTCCCAGGTAAAAGGTACAAGAGAGAAATAAAGCAGGCAGCCACTGCTTTGAAGAAAGAGCAAGGAAAAAGCGAATCCCTGGAGGCAATCTGAAAGGGGGAAGGTGCGGAGCAGGGATGACCAAGAATCCCTTCCAAGGCTTGCCGAGCTGGAGGCTGTGAAACTGAAATCTGAAGGGTCGTGTGCTGAATGGTTGGCACAGGACCTCTCACCCCCACTTCAAAGGCTGGTGTGAGGAGAAGCAGAAATCAAAGAAGCAGGTGGCAAAAGAAATTTGGACTCAAAGAAACTGCAGGATTGAATCCTAACTCAGATACTGTCTAGCTGGGTGGCCTTGTGCAGGGGGCTTCACCTTTTAGCTTCCAGTTCCTTTTCTGTGGCAGGAAGGAGACCAATTTGATAGTCTCAGAGTTTTCTTCCAACTCTATACGTTTATGATTGATTCTAGGCTGTGCATTGAAACTGGGAGCTATTAAAGGGATGGTTTACCAGAATTGGCAAAGCTTCAGCCATTCTAAAACTATGACATTAAACGATCTTTTAAAAGGATTGTTTATTTTTGCAAGGAGGTTTGCTCTTTTTTTCTTGATTTATCTTACATATGGGAAATTGTTCATATATTAAGTGCCCAGATTGGCGATTTCATACAGATATTCACCAGTGTAATCACCTTCCAGATCTGAGTTACAGGAAATTTATAGCAACCCAAAAAGTTCCTGGTGCTTCCTTTCAATTTATAATCTCCCCAAAATAGCCTCTCTCTGTCTTCTATCAACATAGTTTACTGTTGTGATTCATAAAATGAAAACATACAGAACGGATCGTCTGTATCTAGTTTCTTTCAGGGAATACGCTGTTTATGAATAAAATTACTCAAATAACCGTGTGTGGGAGTGGCTTGTTCCATTGCACTGCGGTGCAGTATACTGTTGTATGAATACACCCCAATTTATTCATCTATCCTCCTCTTGGTATGCGTTTGTTTTCTTTTCCCCTGGGGGGGTCTATGACGAATAAAAGCCCCATGAACATTCTTGTATATACTCTTGATGGACATATGTGCGTACCTTTGTGTGGCTTGTAGCATTCATGTGTTTAACTTTAGTTGATTTTAGCAAATGATTTCCAACGCCCTTGTTCCTATGTATCCCGCCACCATCAGTATGCCAGAGTCCCATGAATGGTTGTTCCACATCCTCTCCTTCTCCCGCCTCTATATTATTAATCCTTTTGTTTTTAACTCAATTTAGTTAATGTCTAGTAGACTCTCATGCTGGCATAAATTTACATTTCTCTGATAAATACTGATGTAGCCCCAGAGAGAATAATCACTGAAAAAAGTAGAAACAGCCAATATATGTTCCAGATGCATTTTCTCTGTGTGGTTGTGTCTTCAATGCATTAATAGGTTAAATGCATACTATACAATTACACATGTTTAATTTGATGCTTTGAAGGCGTTGTTAGCTGCAAAAATATAAATTATTAAATTAGAGCTGTCAGATGTTGGTCAGAGGGTACAAACTTTCAATTACAAGATGAATAAGTTCTTGAAATCGAATATGCAGCGTGGGTGGTAATTAGATGGTTTAATTGATTTGATTATGGTAACCGTTATGCAAGTTATACATATGAGGTTGGACAATTAAGTTCGCAAACTCATTCTAGAAAAAGTGCTACATACCCGGTTGCTGAATATCACTATAGTCACCTTCGACTTCTTCCCCTTGGACATTTGGTGACCATAGTGGTATTCAGCAACTGGGTATGTAGCACATTTTCTAGAATGAGTTCCAAACTTAATTGTCCCACCTTATTCATAACACCAAATCATCACATTGTACATATTGAATGTATAAAATTATTATTTATAATTTTAGTGTTTTAATGTTTTAAAAAGATGACACAGAATGGAAAAAAAGAAATAAGGCTTAGAAATGTAAAGCTAAATGTATTATCTGTCACGTTGTGGACTCTAAAAAGTGTGGAATAAATAAATGAATCTGGTCAGATGTTTAAAAAAAAGAGAGAGAGAGAGAACTGGGCAAGGCGCTATGGCTCAGAACTGTAATCCCAGCACTCTGGGAGGCCAAGAGGATGGATTGTTTGAGCTTACGAGTTCGAGACCACCCTGAGCAAGAGTGAGACTCTGTCTCTACTAAAATATTAGCCAGGTGTTGTGGTAGGAGCTTGTCGTCCCAGCTACTCAGGAGGCTGAGGCAAGAGAATCTCTTGAGTCCAGGAGTCTGAGGTTGCTGTGAGCTATGATGCCAAGGCTCTCTACTGAGGGTGACACAGTCAAACTCTATCTAAAAAAAAAAAAAAAAGAACTGTCAGTATTTCAGTTGCATCTGAGAAAAATCCATGAAATTGTCATCATCCTCCATTTTAATCCAGCTTTTTGATCCACATCACAGCCTCTAGAACCCTACACTGTGCAACACTGTAAATTATTCTTTGGCTCTGATTATACTGTGGCTGAGTAAAAGAGAGTCTACAAAAAATGACAACATCTACGTGAAATCACTTCTTCCGGGGTTTCTGCAACTGTCCCCTGTAAGTGATCAACTCCATATGAATACTTTGCACTATTTTTGTTTTTCCTCATGCTGGCAGCAGTCCCCACTTCCCTTTCTCCAGGTCATTACTGTCAGACCAGTGACAGTTAACACACTCCGGATCTGTTTAAATTTGAAAGCAGGCTTTGCTTCTGCACCAACCCAGGGTGCTTCCATTGCTTGCTGCCAAATACTACCAGGCCTTTTGGGTTTTCGGGACTAATCAGCTGTCAGCCAGTTAACGTGGCTATCCAATGTGAGAAACTGGATCTAAAGTGATTATTGTCATGTAATGTGCACTTTTTTTTGAAAGACACATTTCTATAAGAATCTAGAATGGTACAGAATTAAAAGAAAATCAACTGGTGTATAAGATGGTAAAAGCCTGATGCTGACAAGGCTGCCTATCTCTTAAAGGCTTGCTCATAATAGTTCAAAAATAAATTGCTATTTACGCATTTCCACAATTGCAGAATGTTTATCAGGACCAACACCTTCTTATCGCTTTTCACCAAGTAAAATCTTCCATAACGACACCTGTAAAAATTTGACATTACATTAATGTGTTTCTGAAACCATTGTTTCATTTAATGATAGCCACATCACTACAATGATTGCACCTTTACACTGAGAAGTAATTGAAACATCTTAAAATTAATAGTCTAATGCATCTAGTAACTAGATTACATTTACACTAAGCCCAAATTCCTTGTGCATATATAGTATGCCGATTTTGAATCACCATATTATATTCAATTAAAAATGTCATTAAACTATAAATCTATCTAGTTAGGATGGAATTCCTCAATAACTTTAGGGCCACTTCTCGACAATTGAGTGTTCTCATATGAAGGTTAAAAAGTGGAAAATATACAATGCTGGCTTGTACATCATTAAAACCAAAATTGGGATGGAATTAGTAGCCCAAATGTTAAAGTCAGAAACTTTCACTCGCCCGTCTCAACAAACACATCACCATACATACGATCTTCTCTTTTTTAAAACATATTTATTTTTTATTTCAGAGTATTACAGGGGTGAGCACATTTTGGTCACATAATCTGTTTTTCAAATTATTTTTATTGACATAGAATAATTATATCTACAAAGGCTACCAAAAAAATGTATGTATATTTTTAAGAAAGAAAAAAAAACTGCGGCTCAAGTGGCTAAGGCACCAGCCACATACACCCAAGGTGGCAGGTTCAAATCCAGCTGGCCCGCCAAACAACAATGACAGCTGCAACCAAAAAATAGCCAGGCGTTGTGGCTGGTGCCTGTGGTCCCAGCTATTTGGGAGGCAGAGGCAGAAGACTCGCTTGAGCCCAGGAGTTGGAGGTTGCTGTGAGCTGAGACACCACGGCACTGTACCCAGGGGGACAGCTTGAGGCTCCTGTTTCCAAAAAAAAAAAAAAAACTGTATTAAAATGGTAATACTCAATATATACCAACAACAAAAGATAAACAAAAGTCACAGAGAGGGCCTCTTGTAATTGCACAAGTCAAACGTGGCTGGAGGGTTACAAATCTAGTCCAGTGTTCCCTTATACATTCTTTGGCACCCTCTGTATAATTATGGGGTCAACTGTGATGTTTCAATACATGTACACTTTGTGGAATGAGCAAATCTGGCTAATGAACATGCCCATGTTATTGTAACATAATAATTAACATGTCCACCCCCATATGCTATCCTCTTGTGAAAACTCAGGCTAGCCTGATAAAACCAGCCTTCATACTGTCAGAAGACTATAATTCAAGACGTTCAGTTTTTCTCTCACATCCGGATTTCAAAAGAAATATTTTAAAAAAATCTTATAATTCACAATATATGATATTTATCTACCATAAAGAAATGAAAGTACCTAAGAAGAAAAAGTTTAGATGGGTTAACTAAGAAAGCCATGCAGCTATGGCCAAGAGGGAGGTGGCCATGAGCCATCCGACCGCTGGGTCTAAGCTTCTACAGGAAACTTGTCTGTGTAGCTGGATAGGTACTTTTAAGTCAGAATACAAAATCTTTTCTTTTTAGAATTTAGGCTGTGTAATGTATATAAACGTTATAATTGCCATCAGAACATATTGCAAATGTATTTGTCAGGGGCAAACCAGAAAGCTCAAGCTGAGAAAAAAAAAAAGTACGAATTAGTCAAAATTAAGAGCCTAAGGTTTGGAGTCGGGCAGATTTGGGTTTAAATCCTAGCTCTCTCGTTTATTAGCAGGGTCACCAGGACAATTTTTTTTTGAAGTCGCCTTCACTGTTTCTCTTCTCCCACATCCTTTAAATAAATCCATAACCAAACCTTTTCTCATCCCGGCCAGGTTCTTCCCCCCCCAAGTCCAACCCCCGCCACCCACTCACTTACCTGAGTTGTCACCACCCCTCTGCCTTTTCCTTTGCTAACTCTGCGTTTATTCTCCAGACACCAGGGTGTTTTTTTAAAAACTGAAGTCAAACCACACCGTGACGCTGCTCAAACATTTTAATGACTTCCCATTTCACTCAGAGTAACAACAAAAGTCCTTTCTATGACCTAATAAGCCCCAGGTGACGGACACGCCTGACTCCTGCTCCGGTTATTTCTTTGATCTCACTCTTCGCTAGGCCGACTTATTCCAGCCACACCGGATTTGTCGATATTCTTCAAACACCTCCAGCACATTCTTTCCTCGGGGCCTTTATGCCTCCTGCTTTGAATTGTTTACTCGCCTCATTTTCCCTCCAGTTATCTACCGGGCTGGTATTTTCAGGGAATTACTCCAAAGGCTCCTTCACAGTGGGTGTCCTGACTGACGTGGGCACAATTCCGATTTTGACCATACTCTTTCGGTTTCCTTTCTTGCTTTATTTTTTGGTCTAAGCATCTTCCATTCTTTAATATGCCACAGATTTTAGTTATTTAACTTGTTTTTTATCTATCCTTCCCCCTACTGCAATAGCAGCACAGGAATAAGTTTGTTGACTCTCTGATAGGGTGACCAGACGTCCCGATTTTGGCGGGACAGTCCCACTTTTCAACAATTTGTCCCTTGTCCTGCGTCCGATTTTTGGAAAGAATGCACCAATGGGCTGGAGAACAAGAAGGGAATATATGGTTTTCGGCTGCCATGTGGCTATTTTGCCAGAATATGAGTTTTATATTAGTTTTGTTAATTTTATAATGTTAAACTGTGATAAATAATTGCTGAGAAGTGATTATTGAGAACTGCTTATCAAAGTTTGCCTTGTTGTCAGGCCCTGCCGGGCGCGGTCCCCTGCCCCATGCCCCAGCTCCGCCCCCCCACCTGTTGTCCCACCTTACAGATGTTAGAATCTGGTCACCCTACTCTCTGAGTATCTCAGAGTCCTAAATAGTGGTTACATAGTAACGCTCAACTAATATTTACTGATCATCAAATGAATAAAGGAATGAACCCTTCTCAATCCCATGATGCCTCGGAGGCGCTTTGTAAGGTTAGTGTAAAATTTTCTTGAGATGATATTTGTAAAGAATTTAGCATCATACTCATATATTGTATTCTATGAAATCTCTTAATAAAATTAATTTTACATTTTACTTTAAAAATTGTGGCTACTAGAAAATTTAAACTATGTATTTGCCTTGCATCTGTGGCTTGAGTGGTGTTTCTCCTGAATGGCACCGGTGACATGAGATTGCAGGTGAATTCCCTGATGACAGAGGTGGAAGTGTGGCCTGGGGGAGTAACAAGATCAGAGGGACAATCAAGAAAGGCAGAGCTTGATGGAAAGAGGGGGTGAGATGGACGTGTGTCAGTCAGTGTTGGAGCAGGGAGCAGATGGCACACCAAACCAAGGTAGTGGTCAGATGTTTGCTAAAAGGGTCGTTTACAAAGGGTAGGCAGAACCTAAAAAGGCATAAAAACTTTTCAGTGTATTATGGGTTGAAGTGTTGAAAAGAGAGAGTAATTACTAAAAGCTGGAAGAAAAGAGAGAGCCAGAAGGGACCACATTATGGAGAGCAGAAACTTAGGTCAAGGCTCACAGCTAGCTCAAAGGAGACACTCCAGAGAGGGAACCTGCCCTCATTCTCCCCCTTCATCTGATCTCCTTGAGAGCTCCTTACTCTGAACGGAGAGGAAGCCAGAGGAAAGAGAAGCAGCTGACGTTATCTACACAGGCCAGCCTTACAGAGAGAGGCATGGAAGAAGAGAGAATGGATCTTGAGAAGCAAATGGAAATTTGCTAGCAAAGGCTCACTCATTTTCACACAGCACTGAAAGCTCCTAAGAGCTACAGACCTCCCTTAATTTCCTTACGTGTAGTATAAGCCCCTCATGCATGCAGGTGCTAAACTGAAACATCTAAGGATGCATCTCTAACTTGTAAATGAGCCTGTAACATTGAAATGTGAGTACATATTTGGTGGGGGCAACTAATAATAATAAAATCACCATCCCATGTCAAATGCAGTTCAAATCATCTCTCTTGCTCTTGGACTAATTCCTCTACCCATAATAGCTGTGGAGAGAACTGTGTTTATGCCACAGGTAACTGCAAATGAAAATGCTCTACTCTGTTGAGTTTCTCCTAGGCCACTTGCTGATCAGCAGACATGGAAGTGTTTTGCTGAAAGGAATTCTCAGAATAGTCATAGTTCGATGCTCCTGTCCCTTTGCTCCCAGGTTGCAGCTGAGAAATGGCTAAAGCCCCAGAAACAGTAAATGGCTGCACAAAGACATATTGCAAACTGCTATCAGGGTAGTGATTAAAATTTCAAGTTCCTAACTTAATCTTAGACAGTTTTGGCTGCACAGTGCCTCCAGAGAGAAACCACAGCTGGCTGGCAACTTCGGGCAGAATGCAGCAAGGTCTGGCCTCAGTTCCCTGAGGGATTTCCCGTGGGAATCTGGAACCCTCAGTGGAGCTGACCTTTGACTGGGCTAATTACCGTAGACCTTGTCCAAAGCACCTCCCAGGAAAGAGCAGCCTTCCCAGGAGATGACTGAGTGATCTGTTTCGCTGTACTTCTCTCGCTTCTATTTCTTTGGTAAAGTCACACGCTGATCTGCAGCTAAACACATTGCCGTTTAGGGGAAATCACGAATTAATGAAATGTGCTTCGGCGTTTATTGCTACATGGAAAATGTGTTGTACCGGCGAGCAGAAACACTGCAGTGATTACAGTTAATAGAATCAGGGCTCCCTGATGTTTCTCTGAAACTGTCCTTGTCACATCGCTACAGAAGTACTCCACTAATTTAGAACTTCTGACACTGGAGAGCTCAAACGTAGTGAGTGATGACTCTGGGAAGAACTAATTTCCATCATTATCTATCATTACCTCCTCTGAATATCTATCCATTTAATGTTTGGTATCTCTTAACAAGAGTCGGGCAATTTCTTTGCACCTATGTCAAAATAGTTTAAAACAAGAGAATGGAAAACCACATTAGATTATTGTCTCTCGTCCCTGAGGGTTAGCAGATCAAAGGTGCTGATCTGGAGTTCTGGAAGAACAAGGGGAATGCTATCAGACAAACAAAGAAAGCACCTTTCAACATAAATGGATAGATTAACTCAGCTTTGGTTGTGTAATAACTAATTCTTTCTTTTTTCTTTTTTTTTTTTTTGGTAATAGAGTGTTAGTCTGTTGTCTGAGATAGGGTGCAGTGATGTTAGCACAGCTCACAGCAACTCAAATTCCTGGGCTCAAGTGATCCTCCCAGCCCAGCCTCCTGAATAGCTGGGACTACAGGCAACTACCACCAAGTCTGGCTAACTTTTCTATTATTTTTTATTAGATTTTTTATTTTTTTTTTTGTAGTTTTTGGCCAGGGCTGGTTTTGAACCCACCACCTCCGGCATATGGGGCTGGTGCCATACTCCTTTGAGCCACAGGCATTGCCTAACTTTTCTATTTTTTGTAGAAGCAGGATCTCACTTTGCTCAAGCTGATCTGGAAATCCTGAGCTCAAGTAGTCCACCCACCTTGGCCACCCGGAGTACTAGGATTATGGGCATGAGCCACCATTCGCCACCTACTTCTTCTTTTCAAATAACAAGCCAAATTTTTGTAGAGACTCCTTTGAATGGTTATTATAGAATATATAGGAACATACACATTATTTATTCAACAATTCAAGTTGATGTTGAGCATAGTTCTAGGCTAGATGCCAAGAGAAAGCAGGAAATGAGACTCCCCTTGCAGTGAGGTGCTGACAGTCTAGCCTTAGGTGTGTGTACATTAAACCAAATAGAAAACCTGTCTTAGGACAGGAACCCTGGAAAAAAGGCTAAGATAAAAATGTGCATGGCTTATCGGACAGGATACTTGGGAACAAACCCTATAGGGAAATAAAGAAAGCAGGATTGGGTAAAATGAAATGCGGGGCATAACTGATCTCATAGGCTAGCATTGGATTGATCCTTCAGAGTTGTCCCAAATTGGACAAGGGGACATGCCCTGAAGAGGAGTCTTGAGCAAGATGAGGTAATTCCCGTGAGGAAAATCCAGAGTAGTTCACAGCTATAAACCGTCAATAACTGGCCTTCTCCACAGATGGTAGTAGGTTGTCCAGAAGACCACATCTGGGTGGCACAATATCAGACACAGTGTAGCCTGACCTTTGTTGCTTAATTCTTCTTTCTTCCTATCATATGATTGTGCTTTCTGCAACCAGTGTCCCCAAATGGTTTGCATCCTGTCCTAGTGAGCCTTATAAGAGGAAGGGTACTAGGAGGAACAAAGTCTTGAGGTTACACTTGTGCTCCTGGTCACCGTGCCTTGCTCAAGCCAAAGCCGGTCCATTTGTGCATTTACTGGTAAAATTCAGCAGGGAAATGCCAAGAGACTCCACAGTAAGTCACTGAGTACAAACAGAGTCTTCTCTGACCCTGCCTGGAGCAGCAGTCCTACATCCTCCGCATGACTTGGGAGTCCTGACAATTTATTGGCACCTTTCCTTGCTCTGAATCTCCACAGTAAAAAGAGTTCAAAGTGATCAAATAGCAGCCAAAGCTGTGAGTTCAATGGAATTTTACCATGCCCTTTAGGTGACAGAGCCTAGAGCAGTGCTTTTCAACTTTTCTATCTCACAGCATACTTGAACCTATAATTAAACTTCTGTGGCATGCTTAAATTATGTTGATTTTTTTAAAAAAAGAGTAAAACAAGAATATACTTACTGTGCTTTGAATTTCTTTTGAAAATAATTTAATTAATGATCTTTTAAACTTTTTGAAATACATCCAAGATCATCTCATGGGACACTGGTTGAAAATCCCTGATTTAGAGCTTTGGAAACAAGGAGTTCACATTCCCACATGTAGGTCACTGGAAATAATGGTAGTTGGGGGTCACATTTACTGGAAACTGGGCCCAGTCTACCTATTAAAAGCAAAACATCATATCATGTAAGTTGATTTAGGATGTGCACCTCATCCTGAAGGATGGCACCCCATCCTTACCAGGACCTCTGTTCTAGCTGGTATCTCAACTGCACCTTGAATGGTTCTGTCACTCACTTATGAGTAGTGAAGTCAGGATATGTTAAAATCCATGCCATACAAGAGCCAGGTGCATAAGGCCAGACTTCCTTTGCTATGGAAGGGGTGACTTTAGTTCAATGCAATACCAGTGGGTCTCTCTTGATACTAAAATTATGTCTTCCTCTTAGGATGGTATTGTCTCCTTTTAAACTATTTGCATTTTCATATAATTTTAGAAAATGTCTGTCAATTTGCACACACAAATACTAGCTGCTGTAATCTAAAAAATATGTTGAATCTACAGATCAACTTGGGGAAAATGGATATCTTAGCAATACTGAGTTGTTCACTCTATGCATGTTATACATTTCCTTATTTACGTAGGTCTTTAACTTCTCTCAATAACATCTGCATAGAGGTCTTATATGTACTGGTTTGTTTCTGGACATTTGAAGTATTTTATGTTATTGACAGAATATCTGGTTCCATCTTATCATTTATGCTACATTGAATTAAATTATTTTATATTGACCAACCATTCAACATTCTTGCTAATGTAATACTTTGCAGATTTTAGCCTTCTGGATTTTTCCAAGTGTGTAATGTGTGAATATTGTCAATGTTATATCTCTCTTTTCTACCCTCTACATGCCTTTTCTCCTTAATTTATCTCACTGGCTCAGATCACTAGTGCAATGATGATTCAAGTAGGAAGAATAAGCATTTTTGTCCTAGTTATGATCCCAAAGAAGAGCTTTAAAATTTTTACCATTCAATATGATCTTTGCTGTGGGGTTTTGTAGCTTTTATCAGATTTAGAAGGTTCCCATCTACTCCTACTTCACCAAGAGTTTTTATTATACAGGTGTATTACATCTTACCAACTGCTTTATCACAGTTTTCAAGAAGATCATGTGCTTTTTCTTCTCTATTTTCTAAGTCTAATTCATGCAATTTCTTGATCTTTTTAAATGATGTAAAATCTTGGATTCTTGACTAAACGCATTTAGATATACCTAATGATATAACTACAAACATTTCTGAGCTTGACACGTGTATAAAGATATTTTGCATGAGGGACCAACACAGGTGCTTGTGATGAAGACAATAAATTATGACAGGTGGAATCCTGGCCCAATTCTTCCCCTCTCTTTCACCCCTGCCTTGTAGTAGTATTAGTTTTCCACATAGTTCCCTTAGCCTCACGGATGGAGGAGAATACCTACCAACTCCATCACTTCGGACTTTTCCAGGTGTCTTTTGGTGTATGGGTATTTAGTGGAAGTGATATGGGAAAATCTTGAAATGTGTCTGCATAGTTGATTTTGCTTGCTTACGTTTCTGTCATTACCAAAGAAGAACAAAGTCTGGGTAACTATTGCCCATTCAGCCTAAATTGCAGACTATAATAGGTAGAGCAGACTGACCCCTGCTCCTGTACAGACATGCAACCTAAAGCAGAACTCCCCCAGATGTCTGCATGTACACAGCATTAAGCAAGATCATGCAGATGACTTGTAGACATGCAGTAAAAAAATGAAAGCTTGTGGCTATGTTTCTTTGGTTTTTATGGTTGTTCCTTATGCAGCATAATAGTGGATATAGCTGACTAATATATTTGGCATGAATGACAATGTTTTATTAAACTCCATATATTGAATATAAAATGTTGTAGCAATTCGGTCGAGACGTCAGGACTTTCCTCCATAGAAGACTCACTCTACGCTTTGCCACTCAGACTGTGGCAGATACCCAAGTCCAATCAGAGATTGAGCTAATCTTGGGCTGAAATATCATCTTTTAAAGGTCTATCATTGATTTACTCTTATTTCAGAAGAAAGCTCTTCAGGATTTCAAACAGGAGTTTAGTAAGTTTTCTAGGATGCATCCTCCTTGGCATATCATGAACTGTAGTTTTTATCTCCTCAGCAATGTGAAACTTCTTAAAACTACTTTGCTTGGCTCGGCGCCTATAGCTCAACGGGCTAAGGCGTCAGCCAC